>JAKUCC010000342.1:0-11019 GCA_030563365.1 Hemisphaericaspora xylanilytica | reverse complement strand
ATAGTGCCATAATAAGGGTACTGACTCCAAACGCGGCCAATCCGATGGGGGCGGGATTACCAGCTTTGAGGGTGGGTGGGGGGTGTAACCCGGGATATAATGACCCGGCCATGGCTCCCATTAATTCATGACGGTAGTATTTCTTGTTACCGATGATGACGAATTCATTGCCGGCACCGGCGGTTTGGACTTTGCTGACTGGATATTCGGTGGAGACTTGGGAGACTTTGTCTTCGTAGGTTTGGATTGAGTTTGAATCGGACATTTTCTAGCAGGTTGTGTTTGTTTGGGGTTATTGGACTGTGATGATGCTTGTGAGGGATGGATCATGGTTGAATTAGAGGATGTTGGAATGTATTTATATTTTGATGGTTTTCTTGGGAAAGGAGGAGAATGAATTGAGGTGTCTTGGTATAATGATGCAAATATTCACCAAAAGTTTTATCCATTGTTTCATGTAATTTGTTACCCCAACTATTTCAAGATCGAGATTATATTGTCTTGTTGGCTTACCCCAATCGTAAATTACTATGATTGCTGAATAGGAACAAACGAAAATGCATGGATAATGGATAATCGAGAGGCTTATTGAAACAAATTGGCAGCGAGGCTTGTGCACACTAAGGTTTATTCTCCGTCCCTCCCCCCCACCGCCAAGGTGCACCTTTGCGTAATTGAGGTGGTGATGGAAATTAACGGAAAAAAATGGAAATCCAATAGCTGCGAAAATTGTTCCGTTGTGTTTCTTTTTTGTGTGTTGGATTTGTTTATTGTCCATTGTTTTGGATACTTAATCCTAGTGAAGAGAAATTCCCACACGTATTTGAAAAATTGTGGGGATTTCCGTGAGTGTGGTGATTGATTTCCACTTGGATTGTTTATAGGATTTTATACAGTATCAGCATCATCATCAAGACTCAAGAAATCAAGGTGCGGCTAGTTCAATCGGCCGAATATTTTTTTTTTTGATCTTCTTAGAACAACCTGCATTGGGTGCATGTATGCAACAATACCAAAATCTGAATTGGGTGCAAAATGGTAAATAGTTTCTTGACAGGTGGATGGTATTTGTCGAATAATGGGTTGCAACTTTCCTAAGCCTGAATGAAAAAAACAACCATTGCAGCAATTGGATATGCAAATCAAAAATGCAATCAATCGCTAATCTACACTGTGTTGATCTTCTATATTAATGGGTTAATCTGTATTAAATAGTAATGGTTGAAATAGAAAAATATAAATAACATACTAAACTTTGAGAAATGGTTGCTTCCCGGTCCCCAGAATGTAAAGAGTAACAATAAAAAAGATCCAGCTTGTTTTCAAAAAGTGAAAAGATTGGGTTGCCTCAACATATTAAACTGCCTGCAGGTTTAATGTCCATGAGCAACCCCACCACCAATAGGGAATACACTAAAGGTGAAGTAGGAATTTTGTTTGGTTGCAGTTTCAGCAATACAATTGTAAATACCCAAAAGGGCAGTAATAAGACCGAAAACATTTCCAACACGTAAAATACCATGATCGTTCAACATTTCTCCAATGGCTTGTAAAAGGAAAGTCATAGTAATTGCCACAAACAATAACAAGACCGACCAAACTGCTTTAAACAACAACGTTGTCAACATGAATGCCAAAATCGCATATCCCAATAACATAAATCCAATTGCTTTAGGAAGCTGACTAGGATCTTGATCCATATACGCTTGAATAATCCCAAATGCCGGAATTTGAATCGCAGCATAACTAAACCAAAACCCCGAGAATGAAATCATAGCCACGGCACCAAACGTATTGCCAATGATAATTTCCCCAATTCCACAGATTAACTGAGCAACACCACCGAAAAAGATAACTTGTCCAATGATTATATTGGGAATTTCGATATTGCCAACATGAAGCCCATAAAGACTCATCACCAAACATGTCATTGCAAAACCAGCCAATCCCACGGGGGTGGGATTACCCATTCTTCTCGATGATGGAGATGGGTGGCCCAAGTTCAACACGGGAGAGAGGGCACTCATTAATTGATGCCTGTAGTATTTGT
The DNA here is from genome assembly GCA_030563365.1 of Hemisphaericaspora xylanilytica. NCBI lineage: Eukaryota > Fungi > Ascomycota > Pichiomycetes > Serinales > Debaryomycetaceae > Hemisphaericaspora > Hemisphaericaspora xylanilytica. The sequence continues at coordinate 8,969 of JAKUCC010000342.1, read as the reverse complement.
TGCTGCCAAGAATCACAAATTCGTCACCGGGACCAGAGGTCTGAACGCGTTTGACATCGTCGAGGGATTGTGATTTCAGTACTGAAGAGGATGAGTCTGAGTATTCCATGATTGGTTTACCTTAAAAATTGATTGGAAGCTTGTTTGGAAATAACCACAAATGTAAGATTGATTAATTGTTGGTCGAGACATGTATTTATATATAATGATTTTGGGAGATTTGGAGAAATTTCATAAAATCATCTACGCTCCCCTCCATATTTGCAATGTGTTGATATCTTGATTAAGGCGCAACATACCCCATAAACCACCAAATTCTAGCCTAGTTGCAATTATGCCTTCTCCCCCCCCCCCATGAAAATATGTTGGAATCTGCAATTAATATTTTTCTTTTTCGCAGCCAAGAGATTTCTTATTATTCGGGGTTGTCGAATGGAATCCCGATCGATTTATTTTCTGGTCTTTGTTAGCAAACTCACCGAGGAACCCATCTCATCCCAGCCGTCCCACGACACATCGTTAGCTACTCATGGAAAGCGATATTGATGTCTTCGATTGATGTATTTGATTAAGTATTGAAGACACAGAAGAACTGGTGATGATTGGACCATTGGTGGCTTGGTTTCTTGTTTGTTACATATCGGTCAGGTTTTGTCAACCTTGGAGTGTTGACATTTAATTAATGAGGGAACACCCACTCGTAAAATCGCAAGGACCGACTTTGTGGTCTTTTTGGAATATCTAAGCCGACCTGTCGATAGTGCAATTCCATTGTCGATTGGAAATGCTTCCCATTCTTTTTGGATAACAATACGTGTTAAGAAGTTGAGAACCAAAAAAAAAAATAATAAACGGAAATCTGTTCCTGAACTCCGGGAGATCCAAGTCAAGTCGATGACTTTCAAATGAGATTCCATTTTCTCTTCTTTGACAGCACAAAACCACCAATCATCAATTGCCTATCGTTTCAAAAACACTTGTCAAATCAGGCGAGTTGATGGGAGATTAGGTGTAGTCATGCATCTTTTAACAAACCTTTGGAAATTGGACAGTGTGAGGGAGTGTGGACTCATGTGCATATCCTACTAATTTAGCAGTTCTGCAGAGATGCAATCTTGTAAATGGCAGAGCTTTTTCCAAATGGAGAGAGTTGGTGTGTAGGGTGTGTGTTTACTGTCGATTTCAATGGCGGGGTTGCAAAAAGCAAGAAAAAAAAATTCCTTTTTTTTTTTCTTACAGTGAAACTCAAGCAAAGTGACACACACTGCCACTGGTCCCATTCGAAAATGCTCATCTCCAATCCGTTTGAAATCGGGAACTTGTTGGCATTAGACGAAGATCCCCCCAACATAGTCTGGATATGACTTGCTTTCGGCCGATTAACATTATTGTTATATCACTGAGTCACCCAATGGAGAAGAACAAACGGAAAAGAACAGAGGATAATTATTGATTTTACCCCACTAGTGGCGAATGTGGGGTTACCACATACACCTAATAATAATAATAATAAAAAGACACCCATCAGTATTTCGGATTACACTAAACAAAGGTGTCCTCCTCGGGATGAACAGGTCCAACTCAACAAAAAGTCTTGGTCCTTCTGTCCTTGTCTATTTCTCCACTTCAGTTTGGATACTACTGTTCTCCACTTTGTTTGTAATTAAAGTACGCCTTTCTCTTGTTATCAACCAGTCATATTTTCGTCCCCGTCCTGTATATCCTTGACAAAAATAACTTCTGGAATGGGAAGATTGGGACAAACAGGTGGGGCAAATGATGTACTAACTTGACTTAGTTGATGGTTGTATTTTTGCCAAGTTCAGAATATTTTGGAGATTTCTTCATAATCCTTGTAAAAATATCCTGGTTGATTTTAGTATGAGACCTCCTCCAATGTTAGCTAAACTAATCAAGCTGGCATTAGAAAGACTTAAACGTAGTATATAATTGATCGGAATCTAACCAGAGTAGTAGCATTTATTAAATTCTAGTATTTGAGGAAACTTCATGTATTTAAATAGCATTTGATGAATCAATATCGGCTCACTTTCCTTTACAGAAATTTATTCCTCGGTAAATGCAAATGGTTTTCGTCTTTTCCTTTATATCGGCGCTACCATTGATATTTTAGCAGCCATCGGTACCATCCGATAGCATGACTTGCGATGCTGCATGTCCACAGACCGACAGTCAGAAGTCTACCTGGTGTTTCAGTAACTACAATGCTTGTTAATTGAGAGGTCGTCGGCAACGATATAGTATTTGTAAGGGAGGCATGGGTGTCTATTCCATCTCAGGTGTACACCGATCCGAGATTATGGTTGCAATTGAATACTTTCAAAAGAGTTTCCGCCTCGATTCAATGCATCATTAGAGTTTTTTGTAAAGTCTTTTGCATGTCTGCGTTGTCATGCTTTTGTAGTTTAGGAGTGGAAGGGAGAACTATATATGTCAGTGCACAGATGAACCCCAGATCCTTTTTGACATCTCAATGCTGAACACCAGCAGAGCGTGAGGGAAGAGATAATCACGAAAGTCTATAAACCATGTACTCTTCTATAAACTATATGCCCTTCTATAAACTATGTACTCATGTTTAAAATAACATGAAGTAATATCTGGTCAGTTGCAATTTATCTTCCATTATCCTAATATCCTATCAGTCTCTATAGTGGTTCCGGCTGTTTTTTTTTGCAGCAAATTGCAAATCCACAAATTCAAACTGCCGAGGAAGGAAGGAAAATTCTACACTTTAATTTCCTTCAATTTTAATTGATACTTATCCAAGACATGCTCAATTAAGTCAAGATGGAATTGGTTCTTTAAATGAACAAACTCGGTTAGTTCCCCTTTATCATAGACTACCCAGTCATAAAAGTCTTGCATGTGCATCATCTGACAATTGATAGTTAAATTGTATAATAAACTATCAATCATATCATCCGTCTTCTCATTTCCTTTCATTCCAAGATGCTTCAACAACTCACCCTTTTCATTAATCTTAGATGAATCGAACCCTGATATGCTGTATAATTTATCAATCCAACTAGTAACCAATTCCTTTCGGATTAACTTGTTATTCTTCTTCATGAGCGATTTCGAATGGGGATCTATAAATCTATTAAACCAAAATCCCATCATTTTTGCCGATGTCATGGGTATAACCCAACCAGGATACCGTGCGTAAATGATAATATTCTCAAGATTATAATTAAGTAAAACATTAGGCAACGTTGCCGTGTTTCCATTGGATCGTGTTCTTTGAGTTTCAATGACTACAATATCACCCCAGGGACACAAAATATCTCGAACCAAACTATTCCCCAAATGGGTCAAGTATCTCTTTTGATCCAATAGAGAATCGGTCTCCAATAGAGGTGCATATTTGGTTCCGTATCGTTCATGTAGATTGATTTTATCCCACTTTGTTATTTCCAATGGAAAAGATGACCCAATTGTCTTGCAATATGAAAAGTTCTTAATTCCGACATCTATAGCTAGGGTAGTTCTCGTAGGTTCTTTAATGATGTGTTTGGAGTAAAAACGGTAACCGGCAAGTATATTTTCAATTCTTGAGGATTTTGTTGTGGAAAGTATTGGGGTTCCGCATAAGAGCGCAATTTGATTAAGAGTAGTTACTTTACATTTCTGCAATTGCTTAATTATTGTTGAAGTCATGGCATCATGGATGAGTTGCCATGAGTACTTGGTAGCTGGATTTTAGTAGCTACATTTTGAGATGAAGTCGTGTACTTGATCCTAAAAAAAGAAGGGGGGGAATGCTGCAAAAATCTTAAGGGATCCAAGACACTTGGATCGGGTGATCTACAAGATCGTATGTTTCGTGCACTTCTTGCAAACAGCTTGATTTAAACCTGTTATTGATGAGCGATTCGGAAGTGTGAACTTCCCTCCCGTTAATCCTGACCTAATCACAAATTTCATTTGGGTGGGAAGAATTCCAGTAGTTTTTTAACAAAAAAAAAAGAACGACACTTGGGGGGGCAGTTCTCCTTAACTTTACGAATGACTTCTTCATGCATGCGTTTCCAGAAGTGTGTTAGATCTAGCTAGAAACGGCAATAATTGTACTGCCCCATTTGATCATGCATCGATTTACAATCTGACATGAACATAGTATGTGCGACGTGAGAGGAGATGCTAATAATAATAAAGAACAAGGCCATTCGGGGGAACATGGTTGCAATTCTTCCGAATAAAATTGCCTTGTCCAATCCCCCCCCCATTCCCCCCCTGAATCAAAAAGAAACTCGTTATTATTACCAGATTGTCAAAATCTGATAAAAAGCCAGCCAATGAGAAACCAAGATCAGAATACCTTGGTAGGAATAGATGGGGAATTCATTGACATCATTGATACGTCATCATATAGTATATCTACGTTTTAGCCTTTGAACTAATGATGAGAGATAAGTTTGGGTGGGACACGGGTATCTGTCTGTTTTAGCCATATATGTCGCTTTTCTTGGAACTTGTCGTGGAACACTTTTTTTTTGATGAAAAAGGTACGCAGACAAACGTTTCTTCCTTTCTGGTGCGTTAATTTTCTTAACTAATAGAATTGTGAAAATTAATTAATTAATTGAAAAAAAAAACGACATTTCTCGTGCAATCTTTCCAGATTTTATTATTGACGGATAAAAACTTCCTGCACACAAAGGGGAAACCCAAACCCACAAGTCCCTCCCCCCCTATTAATTTACTTTTCAATTATTATTTTGCTTTGTTTCTATTATCGTGTTTCAGAAATATTGCATGCGTCTCAGGCGGACTTGTATTATACCAGTTCCCTTTTCAATAAGCGACGGCGGATTTTGACCCCGAAAAACCACAAACCATAAGACCATTGAAAGTACTATCCAGGAGAGGATGGGATGTCCATGGTTATTCACAAAGTTTAATGGACAGTAACCTGGTAGAACTGGAGAGATACGACCTGAAATGTACTGATTTATGTGGAATCTGGAAATGTGCAAATGGAATCTGAAATCAAATGGAATTTAGACGACATCACATCAACACACGGATTTAAACACTAAAACTTTTTCTACGCGTTTTATGTCTGAAGTGGCGGTGGGTTTTGACCTGACCATTTCGGGTAGTAGGGTCACCTTTTACACCCGTATTGCGGAATCATCAAATTGAGATGACGGTTTATCTTTCAGGAATTGATTGTAACTAAGAAGAACATTCATTTTGGTGGCGACTCTATACCGGAAAATTCGTTCATCGATTGACGAATTGCCAAACTGTTCTTGTTGATGGCTGCAAAATGAGATAGGTACCGTTTACAAAGCACATTGTTAAAATTCCGAACTACACAATTTCCTCGAGATAGACGCCAGAAGACCAAATCGGGTTTAATTAGGCATGTTGTCTGAGTCTTTTGGGCGAGACCAGACCTTCCGATTTGTGGTTCTAAAACACAAAACACCTAGATTTAAGTTTTGGCTCACTTTTCGCGGGTGACACGTGAGGTAAAAAATGAATCGTCTAACTATATTTCGACTAAGCAAAAACAAAAACCGCCTTGTTTAGGTTTGCAATGTTCGTTTCAGAAACGAAAGTTACAAGAACGTCCCACTAAGCATATTGGCTGTTTGATGGTGGCAGCTTGTGCTCTCTCTTCATCTTACCAAAGTAAACTCAATTGAATGTAACTCCCTGTGAGTCAACTTGCAACTGTCATATTTTTTTTTTCTTGAAACATGTTCTTTTTTTAGAAACAACGACATTTGGCAAATTAATTGAGATTCAACAAGAAACGCATCGAATATCTTGGAAATTTTTTTTATTCCCCCTTCTCTTTCTCTGAGTCAAAAAGAAAAGGAACCAAAAAAAAAAATAATAATAATTGTTGTTTAAAGGTGTTGAATTTCATCTTTGTGTAATAACAACAATAGAATAAATAGGAATAAAAAAATAATTTCATAAATTGAATGGCACCCGCGATATCAATAATCGATTTCCCTTTTGGGAATAATTGCCACAGGGAAATTAACAAAAAAGAAACTGGACTTTAACAAAAAAAATAAGCCAAAAGGTTTAAAAATTGAAACCAAACAAAAGAAATGTGAATATTTTTTTTCTTGATTTTAACCAGCATCAGAATATTATTTCTATTGTTTTCGATGAAGTTTATTTGAAAAAAAAAATAAAATATTATATAGTATTATTAATAAATAAAAAAAAATAATAAAAAAAAAAAGTTAGCAACAAACACATTTAACAAAAATCGCACACACACACAACCAAAATTTTCAACCGTATAAATAACTTGACAAATCCAACCCGTTTTTTGGTAAATTCCATTTGCTTGTTCTTTTCTTCTCCATCAGCTTTAGATCCCCCAAAAAGAATTATACATCAAAAATGCAATTCAAGTCTGTCGTCGTTGCTTTAACCGCTGCCGTTGCCGCTTCTGCTGCCACCCCAAATGCTTCTAATGCTTCCAACGCTACCACCACTTCTAAGGCTGGTGCTGCTCAATTAGGTGCTGCTGGTGCCGTCGGTGCCATTGCTGCCGGTGCTGTTGCTTTATTATTCTAAGTTTGATATGAATTTGCGGACATTTTGTTTGACTTCAATTGTTGAACAACATTTTGATTTTAATCTTTTTTATTATTATTAATAGATAATTTTGGGTGTCTTTCAAAGGGAATTGAAAAGGGAGAAACGGAAAAGGCATTTGAGATTGAACTGAGAACTGCCGCCCATGTATCAACTGACTTGATAACTACTTCTGTGAAGAGATTTTTGAAATCAGTTGTGTTTTTACTACGTGGAGGGTTCTTTGATCATCTATTGTACCGTTTTCTAGGTGTTTCCATTTTTCATTTCTACGGGTCAAATTTTATTAAGTTTAGAGTAATTTTTATATTAATTTTTAATACACATGTAACAGTTTCGGTATTTTATGGAGTGTTTGGTTGTAGATTGATGAATGATCAATATAACTATTTAAGAGATAGCCTAGTTGGGAATCGGCGGTGGTGTTTCTATCTTTAAGATCCCGATTCTTCCATTCTTTAACTACGAAAATTGACATTGTACATTGAAACAATTCTTCTGTAGTTACATCGCCACACAGTAGCCACAGCCACGAAAATCACGCGCTATTTTTTGCCCTCCCCCCCGCCTCTGTTGTATACCACACACAAAATCACACACACACACACTAAACACACACAACACACACTAAGCACGTGTGAACCTAATTGAGCTCAACAGACACCACCAGAAAAATCGAAATTTTGAACCAAAAAAAAAAAAAAAAAATTACACACTGGGCAAATCTACTGATTCAATGAAATCTAAGATGTGCATCAACCAAAAAACCCTGGGATACAATGTGGGAAAAAATAAATGCGTATTTCAAACTACTGTGCAGGAATCAGAGGCGGACCCATGAATTGATTCTTTTTTCTTGCCTTTGTGTGAAGGTTAAATATTCATCTGCGACATTCACAAATCCGGGCGCAAGTAATTTACATTGTTTGTTTGTTCGAGTTTTTTTGTTGAGCCACAATATGGCTTACAAGCTTGGCCCAATGAAGCCAATTGGGATAAAGATGAACATAATCGGAAGGGTATGTCATTTGGAGTGAATTTGACTACGCTATATTCAAGATTGACCAGTCAAGGATGGTGATTGGAAAGTAGTTGCGTTTTGGTGGAATAGAATGATAGGAGTTTTTTCAACACACAGGTTGTAGTATTAAATTGATCCAGATATTTTATACACAGCCAAGTAGCAAATCTGCTGGCTTGCAGGGAAAGAGATTTCATCGTACTGAAACCCGAGGATTGATGGAAGTCCGTTAGACTACTCATGACTCAGATGTACAGTTCATAACCGTGCACCCATCTCTTAGAATCACTTGGAGGAAGAGGCTCCCCGAAGTGGTTGAATCATTAGTGAATACTAGGTTAGTTTGTAAGAAGGAGGATCAACGGAACGAGGTGATAATCCCGAGCGTCTCTCTATTTCAACCCAACAGAGCATTGTCTCCTTGATGAAGCTAACCGATAAATTACAACTATTTACATTACTAATCTACAAAACTTATAATCATAATCTCTAACAATTATCCACTTTTGCTTTATTTCGAAGAAGGTCTTGCCTTTGGACCCCAAAATCTAGGATTATCTTGAAATCTAACCATCTTGACTTTTCTTAATTTTGCAATCGTTTTACTTTGCTCATTTTCAGTATTAAAATCAATATTCAACGGCTTTTCATCTTTGATTGCATGCATAACTTTGGCCCCGATGGAATCTTGTTCTAGTTTAGGATTAAATGTAATGTCCTTTTCCAATTGTTCAATCTTTTGCTTGACCTTATCGGTGATTTGATCTTTGGCTTTCATTTCTTCAATGAATTTCTTGTTATGAATAGTAGCCCATTCTCGATATATTTGAAGAACAACTTCCCAAGGAGCATCAGTCTTGATACAATTCTTCTTGGTATGGGTAAGACTCATCTTATATCCCAATGATCCAATGGCTTTAGCAAATTCGTCAATGGAAACTGGGGGTGATTTAAAGATTGATGTTAAATGACTTAAATTGAAATAAAATGGTTCATCCAATTCATGTTTAGCCAAGGTCAACATACCCTTAATTCTATCTGAAGTACCATATGTAGTTTTATCAGCTTCTGCATTGATTGCCAAAATTTGATCAATGAATTGATGGTTATGAATAGCTTCTGCATACATTGGTCCCGCCACGTTAATTGAACTTCCACAAAGGTGACATGACGATCCTACACCGGCAACCAATCTGGGATATTTAAATTTCCCATCTTTACGTTGTCCTAATGGTTGATGAATCTTATTCCCACACCCACTACATCCAAAAGTTAACATAGTCTCCAGAGCATGTTGTTTAACTCTAATCGGACTAGTCTTCACTCTAATAAACAATCTGAAATAATAATCAAT
>JAKUCC010000341.1:0-11037 GCA_030563365.1 Hemisphaericaspora xylanilytica | reverse complement strand
ACACACACACACACACACACATACTGCATATTACTCGACAAACTATTATCTACACACAGCATATTATATACATATATTACACATTCTATTGAAAAAGGTATGGATTGGTACAACAATAGATCTAAACGAAGTTCAATATCAACTGGAGCACCCTCATATTCACCCGCATCCTACGGAATAATGTCAACCACAACAGCATCATCATCAACAGCAGCAACAGGAACTGGCGGAAATTCATCAATAAACTCCCATCTATCCAAAGCAGTCAACAATGGACCACCCCATTCACCCTATGGTTCGCAACAACGCTCGCAATATTTAGGACAACAATCAGGCACCGCAAACCAGGTACCGCAACTCTTAAAGTCCGGCTCAACAAATACTCAAGGAGCAAATATATTAAGCCCGTCGCTTTCAACATCTTCTAATTCACCGTCATTAATGGCTACTACTGCCACTACCCCATTGGAAAGAAATTCATACTATTTCAGTCAATATCCATTATATGCTAGTGATTGGACATGTTTAGCAGGAACAGAGGTTGATTGTATTGCATTAGGAACTTATAAAGAAGGTTTTACCAATAAATTGGAAATCGTACATGGCGTAAGTTATCAACAAGAGTATAATCGAAGAGTGGCGGCAGCTGCAGCAGCAGCTGCATCATCTGCATCTGTCTCAGGGTCAATGTCAACAACATCTTCAGGCACATACCATGACTTGGACAATACCGTGACTTCTCCAGGCGGGACAATGATATCTCAAGATATGTCATATATAGGCGCTGGTCCTGGTCATTACTTTGACGATGATATCGTAGAAGGATTTTATTTCCAAAGAGTTGCTGACATTCTGGTTGATTACCCAGTGACCCATTTACAATGGGATCCACAAATGTTGAAGAATACATCAGGAGCAGCAGAAAGATTGGCAGCATCAAGTGAAGTATTGCGATTATATAAGGTGAACCAAGATGATGAAACTGATAAGTTTTCCTTAATTCAAACGCACGTATTGGCAAATAATACTGCCAGTAGTTGTTCATCAAGCGTCAATTCATTGTCAACATCGAAAAACGAAGATATAAACACCTATCCACCAGTAACATCATTCGACTGGAACAAAAACGACACAAACATCTTAATTACTTCCAGCGTAGACACCACATGTACAGTATGGGATCTCCATCGATCACAACCAACTACATCACGTACCCCGAACGACGAACTCATCGACACTGCTACAGTAAAGACCCAATTAATCGCCCACGACTCGGAAGTATTTGACGTTAAATTCATACATAAATCAACCAATGTATTTGCATCAGTGGGGAACGATGGATCAATGCGAGTATTTGATTTACGTTCCCTTGAACATTCAACCATCATATATGAACCACCAGCATTATCATCCACCATCACCACCAATTCCGCCACCTGGAATTCCAAGGCATTAATCAGCTTGGCAACATCCAACATTGACCAGCACCATCTCGCCACCATTGGAATCAACTCCAACGAAGTCATAATCATCGACATGAGAATGCCGGGACTTCCAGTAGCAACCCTAGACGGATCCCTAGGCGGAATGAACCAAGCCCTGATCAACTCCATCAAATGGCACCCGACATCCAACTATTTATTAACCGGAGGCGATGATTGTCAGGCATTAGTATGGGATTGCAACCTGCTCAAAAGCACAACCACCCCAGTCAACACCGGTGGGGGCGATAATGGGAATGGGAATGGAAACAACCACGGCGGGGCCACGCTGACCAACACCGGGGCAACCAGCGGTAGTGGGACTAATGGCAACGGTGGTTGTGTTATAGATACGCCCGTGTTGGCATATGAAGAAGAATTGGAGATAAATAATGTTTGTTGGAGAGGAGACCGGGGTGATTGGATGGGAGTGGTGAGTGGGAAGGGATTCCAGGCGGTTCTGATATAAAAACTATATCCCTGTCTATGGGGTTTATATATACCATTTGTCTGTTTATAAAGTTAACCTCATCAAGAACTCCCTCTCGCTCTCTGTTTACGTTGTACTAATAAACCAATTTATAAATGAATTTAAAATAATCGTAAATTAATATACTTTGTAAGGATGTTAACCATATTTCACATGTAGTCGTATTTGAGAATAATGGATACAATCACACTTCCCAAAAAACAGTTATCAACTATCCCTCCGTAAACCCTATCTCAAACAATTAAAAACTCGTATCTCTTAAAGCTTATCTACAAAAACGAAACAAATCTTACAAAAAATATACTTTCATTACACTATAAGCTAAAATAATATTACTATATATGACATCACGCTTATTTCTTAGCAGCCTTTTGAGCAGCCTTGGTAACCTTACCGGCCTTTTCAGTCTTGTCAACAGACTTGACAACACCGACAGCAACGGTTTGTCTCATATCTCTGACAGCGAATCTACCTAATGGTGGGTATTCAGTGAAAGCTTCAACACACATTGGCTTGGTTGGAATCATCTTAACCATAGCAGCATCACCAGACTTGATGAACTTTGGGCCTTCTTCAACAGTCTTACCGGTTCTTCTGTCAATCTTGGTGATCAATTCATCGAACTTACAAGCAATGTGGGCAGTGTGACAATCCAAAACTGGAGAGTAACCAGCAGAAATTTGACCTGGGTGGTTCATGACAATAACTTGAGCATTGAAAGAAGCACAACCCTTTGGTGGATCGTTCTTGGAGTCACCACAGACGTTACCTCTTCTAATTTCCTTAACGGAAACGTTCTTAACGTTGAAACCAACGTTGTCACCTGGGAGACCTTCAGATAATTGTTCGTGGTGCATTTCAACGGACTTGACTTCAGTGGTAACACCAGCTGGGGCAAAGGTAACAACCATACCTGGCTTGATAACACCGGTTTCAACTCTACCGACTGGCACAGTACCAATACCACCAATCTTGTAAACATCTTGCAATGGTAATCTTAATGGCTTGTCAGTTGGTCTGGTTGGTGGGTCAATAGCATCAATAGCTTCTAACAAAGTCTTACCAGTGGACTTACCAGCCTTGGTTTCCTTTTCCCAACCCTTGTACCATGGACAGTTGGTGGATGGTTCAATCATGTTGTCACCATTCCAACCAGAGATTGGAACGAATGGAACAGTCTTTGGGTTGTAACCAACCTTCTTGATGAAGTTGGAGGTTTCCTTGATGATTTCTTCAAATCTGGATTGGGACCATTGAACAGAGTCCATCTTGTTGACAGCAACAATCAATTGCTTGACACCCAAGGTGAAAGCTAATAAAGCGTGTTCTCTGGTTTGACCATCCTTAGAAATACCAGCTTCGAATTCACCAGTACCACCAGCAATAATCAAAATAGCACAATCAGCTTGAGAAGTACCGGTAATCATATTCTTGATGAAATCTCTGTGACCTGGAGCATCAATAACGGTAACGTGGTACTTTGGAGTTTCGAACTTCCATAAAGCGATATCAATGGTGATACCTCTTTCTCTTTCAGCCTTTAATTTATCTAAGACCCAAGCGTACTTGAAAGAACCCTTACCTAATTCAGCGGCTTCCTTTTCGAACTTTTCAATGGTTCTCTTGTCAATACCACCACACTTGAAAATCAAGTGACCGGTGGTAGTGGACTTACCAGAATCGACGTGACCAATAACAACGACGTTAACGTGAGACTTTTCTTTACCCATGATTGATAGATTGAAAGTGATGTGAAGAAGGAAAAGAAGAAAAAGAAGAAGTGGAAAAAATTTTTTTGTGCAAATTGAAGGAGGGTTGATGTGTTATTTATAATTTTTCATTTCTTCACTTTTTCTAACTGACAGACAAAAAAAAATTTTCTTTTCTCCCAGACACACACTCCATCTAAAAAAAAAAATAAAAAGAACTTACCAGAAAAATGTCTGATGAAGGGCAAAACCAGGAAAAAGTGTCTGAAAAAAACATGATTAAAATAGTAAAAAGAAATTACAATGGTAGTTATTATTATTTTTTTATACTACCAGTAAAAAAAAACTCAATGGCGATGAAGAAATGTCTCCCCTCCTACATATGACCATCAGCTTCTACAATTTCATGTACAAGTTGAACTATATCACAAGGCACTAGCAATATTCTCTCAATGTATCAAATCTTTCATGTCTCTAGCGTAGATACTCGCTTTCTGCCCAATTCTTAACATGCTCTTTTTTTTGTGTGACGGTTTTTTTACTACTGACTTGGACAGGGATTTCCAATGACCTCTGTGGATTTCTAACCTGACATTTTTTTTGCATTCACAATTTCATACATCAAGAACGAACACAGAAACGTATTTATAAAAGAAATTGGTACAAGCTTGATTTGACAAATGACCTACCAGGTCAGCGTAAAGCTCGACTTTGTGTAGTTCATAGTCGCGTGTGCCATACCGATTGACTCTATGTTGGATGCTCAACTGAGATGCTACTTGACTCAATTGATTGTTAGTCTATCTTAGTGAAAGCTTTTCGTGCTTGACATCTTAATCACCTGGGCTGGAATAAATGTCAATGTCATCGAACGCCGCTCCCCATCTTCCAGCATCGCACTTTGATTTAAATTAAACCGACAGCATCCATTACTTTCACCCCCATTGTACAATTTCTCTATAACCAGCCCTAAGAAATTTTTCCGGTACTTACTTTGCAAAAAAAAAAAATGTCTGAAAAATGATCTTAAAAGGGGAACTCAGATGGAACGCCTCAGACACAAAATTAAAAAAAATTCCTGCGATGACTTTGCTTATATGCACACGTGCAAGTGTCTGACAATGTAAACAAAGGGACCCCAAGTTTCAACACACCAAGTGATAATAGCGAAGTCTATAAATATCAAAACGTATCCTCCTATCCTCTTGTAAGACATGAAGATCGACTAGTGTGCTGTAAACTCAATCTCCCGTTTTAGCAATTTTCAAATGGCATTGAATAGTTTGTTGTTGCAAAAATTGATGCAACCAAGTATTTCCGTATAACAACACTGGCAACAAACATAATTCCAATGTCAATATCACCGAGTATCGATGATTCATTCTAAGTCGATCATTGTCATAAGAAAATCAAACCACAACACTTAGGTTACAGTGGAAAATGAGTCACATCTTAATTTCCTTGTTTCGTGTCGACAATTGAGCATTGACCCGTGTTGTCATTAAGAGGAATCCCTTTGACTCATTTGGAAAGAAAATGTAAACAAACCCAGCATCAATATCCCATGACAGTACTCGAGGGAAGGAGAACCGCGCTGTCGAATATGTAAACACTTTGGATACTACGATTGACCTTTCATGGGATGTCGAAATTACTCTTTGGTGGCCACACATCACTTTTTATACCCAAATGCGCTCATTCCAAGTGGCCAAAGTAATTATCTACAAGATCAATTCACAGTCAACACCATCAGCATCAAATTACAATGTCCTGTTGATCAAATGTTTAATCATGCCACCGATTCTGACCTGGTCTGGTATTCACCATGGATAACTTCACCAATCTGATCGAATGTTAGATGCCACAACACTCCCAGGTGTTACTAATTCACACTCTCTTGTCTTCCTGATAACAACCGTTTCTGTTACTATATGGTTAATCTATCTGATTCCCATCCAAATACTTGTCCTTTCATTGTTTTCTCTATAGGTCTAAAAGGACCTTTACGGTTATTCTTTTTTTTTTTTTGCACCCAAATTTTCTCGTCTCAACAAGATACTCAGAATTTGACTGAACAAATGATTATTCCAAAACCTTTCAAACTGAAGGAGTATGCATCGGAAGACCTCGTAGCAAATGAGGCAAGTTCCCCTGAGTAAATTCGTCGCAGGAAGTGATGTCAATGCTGCCTTCAATACATCATTATTCTCGTCTCTTTACCCAATCAAGTTCCTGATCAACCCTTCAATCTGAATAGGCGATATCTACAAGTAGTCACCGGATCTAGCATTACCGACGGCCGTTGACGAAGGTAGTTTCTACAGGTTCTACAAGTGTCAATTATTCAACGGAAAGACCAATGCCATTCAAACACAGATCCATTTCTGTGGTTAATATCATTCGAGAGAAGAACCTATTGAAAATCTTTCGGTAAATTAATCATACTACTCCATTTAAAATCAACAATAAATTATAACTGTACTATTACTTGGCAGAGTAGAATAATAATAATAATAAAAAGAACAAACAGTACTAACAATTATATATATCAACATCGAATAAAACTAAGTGAAACAACATAAAAAGGAATCAACACCCAAAAACACAATTACCTTTCAATATTGTTACTCTTTGGAAAACGCATTATCATGTTTACAGTAACTCTTTCTGAAAAGCTCACTGGTATCACCATGTGCTCTCACAGTCGAGCTCCCATCTCCCGAACTCACAACTCCACCAGTTGCGCTATCAATCGATGATCTTGTTGTCGAGCTTGATGATCTTCTCCTTTGGTTTCTGGCGAATTGTGGATCGGTCTTCTTACCCTTTGAAGTTGCAAAAACACCCAATATATCAGTTAAAGAAACAACACCAATCAATTTTCCTGGGAATCCGTATGATTGTTCAACAGGTGTTGTTGGAATTGAGCCCTTTTCTGAAGCAGTTAATGTACCCTCTACAGTTACTGGTGTCGCGTTGTGGCTGGTGCCGCTGTTGTTGCTGGTGGAAGAAGAATTGGAAACTGATCCCGAAGATGGCTTGCGGCTATCGACTATCCATAATCTATGAGATTGTGTGGCCACTAATTTAGCAATAACTCTTCCCAACGAGCTTTGTTGATCGACATGGAAAATTGGGAATTGATCTTGACCTTCTTCAATTCCCTTTTGAGTTAAGTTATAACTAACAAAATTCAAAACTGACTTGAATAACAAATGGGAATTCTTGGAACTGGTGACATTCTTGACATCAACAATTGAAATATTTCCGACTAAAGACCTCGTTCTGTCAATTACTGCTAACGAGGATACCCTTTCATTGAACATCTTCAATAATGCTTCAATTAATAATTGATCTTCATATATGGTAATTGGATTGCTTGATCCGATCTTTAATTCTTCCAACGTTGACGTTAAATAATAGTCCAATGAAGGGAACCTTCTAGCATTTTCCCACATATATCTAATCAATCTTCTTTGAGATAAAATACCAGTAATTTTGTTACCTGGTTCATCGGTAATGGCAATTCTATGGACCCCATTTCCTAAGGTCTCCATCACCACTGATAAAGTATCCAATTCGGTAAACTTTATGAATGGATTCTTTGGGTGTAATTTAATTATAAATTCCACTGGAACTTCTTCGCCCTTTTTAGCTTTATTTATAGTTTGGATGATAATTTCATGTTTCTTGTCGATATCATCATCAGGGGAACCGATCTCATCAATTGTTAATTCCGATAAGGGAATTTTATTCATAATCAACAATAAATAAGTATTTAAATCGCTATAATCAAAAGTCAAACAATTTCTTAAATCAGTAGGATCTTCTTCACTTATCGACACTGGAACCGAAGTCAAGTTGTGTGACAATAATGTTTCAAATGCTCGCTGAACCGAATACGAAGAATGAATGCTAATTAATTTATTGGATTCGGTTAATTCACTCAATGGGATTTCACACCAATCCAAACCAGAAATCGATGACCCTTGATTTAATGGTGGTGGTACTCCCAAATGGCCTGAACTTCTGGAACTAATTGATGCATTTCTTGACAAACTAAAGTTGTGAATTGAATCGTCTTGGTCAGCAGGTAAGGGGGGTGGGGAACTTAATAACTCCACAATCGAAGGCTTGCGAGTAGCATGATGAGAATGAAGTTGTGGGTGGGAAGATGGTGGTGACCCATGATTGGAGGATGCGTGTGGAGGATGGGGTGAGTTTGGAGTTTGTCTTGGATATGTAGGATTAACCATTGTTCTCTAAGCTTGCTCTGCGTATATGTATACAATTATGTTTTTTTTATCTGTAAACTGGAATCAATTTATCAAATACAAGATAAATATAAGTGTTAAAGTGTCTAAGAGTGTCCGGTATGTGTATAATGGGGGTTGTTGGTACACTGTAGTTTTTTGGATGGTTCTCTAATGTTTCACTAATTTGAAGTTTTTTAATCCGTGGGGAATGGAATGAGCCCAATTTTTTTGTGGTCTGGAAATTCTAAAAAAAAAAGGGTGTGTGTAGATGGTTGTTGCAATTGAAATGGAAATCTGTTTAACTCCGAGTGCCTTGCTTAAATGTTGAATTAAACGAATAAACGGAGAACGCAATTGAAGATGGTTGATATGAAGTGATTGATTATATATAGTAATTGTGTCACACGTAAAACTTTCTAGTAAAGAAAATTATTTGTTAATAGAAGTCAGTCGAAATTGAAAGAATGGTGAATTGAAATTACCACCCAGTTTGTTATTTTCTTTGATTAACCTTTTTCTTGCTTTTGTGTGTGGTGTGTGTATGTGTGCGTGCACTTTGGGTTTTTCTCAATTACAACAAAATTAAAATAAGGAGACAAGGAAGACAAAGCGTAAAATGTTTAAAAAGAGTGAACGAAGGCAAAAATGGAAAACAACAATTACTTGATGGTGTCTGTATACAGGACAATGGACTAATCACTTTGGTAGTCAACCAATTCTTGATTGATGATTACATACGATGACAACCTAAAGGTAGATATCATCCTTATGATACATATATTCAACTTCAAATAAAGTATTGTAGAGAAGTTACTTTTATCTGATGACAGTCATTCATTTTCGCTCCCCGGCGAATTTTGGGAATGATGGTACAAATATACTCAAGTAATAGCCGAAGAATTGTTCTTGAAATGCAGAACGACAAAAAATCTACTGATTCCATGCAAATCCTTGGATTGTCCAAGATATTGGAACAATAGTTTGAGTGATGATTCTCGATGTGAGGATTATCATTGTGCTATTCTACATCAGGCCCCGAAGAAAAATCCATCCCTAAGAGGATGTACTCTATGAGCAAACCTTGCCGAACTTTACGAAAATTGGCTTGTCCTAGAACGATCTTCTAACATCTAAGTACGCTCCGCTTGATTTAAAGGTCAATTGTAAGCAACGTGTTCTTTTATGTCGCATCTTCATGGAAACAGGACACGAGTGGAATATAACATAGCCATATCCATATCCATATGCCCGTAAAAATGAATGACCCTAAATTCTGTGTCGCAAATTTTCAATTTGTCGGGTGAAGTCTCCAGTGTTGTCACAAAGTGATGAAACAAATTTTGAATAGAATTTGCAGTAATTTTCACTATTCCTTCCCCAGTCACTACAAGATAGAGTTTATGTGAAAAGCAATTCTAACGGAGAACACTCCGGCAGAAGTATCCAAGATACTTTCCTGGATCGAATTCGGCTTCTGTCAAGATGTTTCTTTTTTACACCGTTATTAAGTGTTTGGTATAATAAACATTAACGTTATATCTGAAAGTTCCTTTCTTAATACATAAAAAAATCAGAAGAAACAATCCTGTCTTGGTCACGCAGTCCACCGTATTGCGGAATATTGACAAAAGGGCTAGACATCACTAGAATGTATTATCTACAGGGTGAGTCCAATTTGGATTATCTGATCAGCAACATTCACCTTACATGAAACAGACAAATGGTACTGATAATAACCATAACTTGCACAATGTCTATCTCGTAGAGTTTTATTGTACTATTAGCTCTGAATTTGGATTATTTGAATCAATACCTTATCAATACCCATCGATTCAACAAAAAAAACACCATGTGACTAAACCAGAATAGATTTCTATCCCACAACCCAGTTGGGTAAATCTGTATTAAAGTCTCAGTTTTACCCAACAACTATTGGTAGGTAGTTTTAAAAATGTAGACCGATTTTTCTCAACTTAATTGTCTTGATGATGTCAAGCCAAAAGTGGTACGATGAGTGTCTCGAATTTATGGGGAAATGATCAAATGTGGAAATCTGCAACCCATCATCAACCAAAAATTTCACATTACCCTTTTTCACATCTTTTTCATCATCTGAAACTAAAAGCAGTTTGGCAAAACGGTAGTTACCTCGGTTTTCATCAATTGAGGTGGCTTCTATCGATATTGTCTTGCTATGTAAAGAATGCCATGTTTCCTATTGAATACTGATGTGGGAGCAAGGACAAAGCAGCCTTTTCGGAGTGGCAAGTCGTGTACTTTTACTCAAAGAAGCGCCCTCTAGATTATTTCCTGATTCAACCAAAAATTTAAATTCTTGTGTAAAAACAATAGAAACGGAATGATGGGCAATAAAAAAAAACAATCTCTGCAAACGGTTCTGTTAGTTGTTTTTTTTTTTTATTTTAATCTTGCACTCCGGCTAAACAATCAAAGCTACCGAAAAAGCAAAAAAAAACATTCAAACATTTTAAACATTTTAATCACTGTAAAAAAGTTACTGCAAAAAAACAAATAAATAAAAAGAAAAAGAAAAAGAAAAAAGAAATTTTTCTTAAATTGGCTGCAGACCCGAAGGTTTTGTTTGGCAACTTCTCGGTATTTCAAAATACTCCGAGTCTCAAAACATATTCTAGTACACGTAAGAGATGTATATATATACATATATATATATATATAGATATCCTGTGAGATCAATTGGTTATCAGCCGTAGCAATCACGAGTACATTCACAGTCAACATAAACAAAGAGAAAGCATGAGTCATTGATAAGCATGTATGGGGTTGTTGTTGTTGTTAGTTGTTGTTAGTTGTTGGTTAGGTATAGTTACTGTTTAAGGGCAAATCAGTTGTGGCATGCTCCTGCATGTAAGTCAATTGGGAAATGGGTGGAAAAAAAAAAGACCCAACAAAAAATCTGCCAAAGGGATTTTTGGATTTTTTTTTTTTTTTTTGGTTGCTTTTGATTTTTTTTGGGTTGAATTATTTTTTATGGTTGATTGTTTTATTGTTTTACTATGTTCTCTTTTTATTTTTTTATTTTTTTATTTTGTTTATTTTTGCAATTTGTTTGAATAAAAATT
>JAKUCC010000340.1:0-11043 GCA_030563365.1 Hemisphaericaspora xylanilytica | reverse complement strand
TTGTTTCGCAATTGATCCAATTGATTAAGAATATTCAGATTATGAGGATCTTGTATGGACCGATTGATTATATTGGCGAGAATATCCCTAGTTTGCAGACGGTTGTTGTATTTGTTGAATTGGGGTTGTTTATTTGGATATTATTTGAGTTGAGTCGATTGGTGGAGGCGATATGTATGATGATTAAAGCGTTTTGTGCACCGTTAATTGCAATTGGACGGCTTATGAATAGGGTTATGTAAAAGGTTAGATACGATCATATTATAGTGTATTATAATACAAAAAGAAAGATAAAAACATAAAGAATAATTACTTAATAAGAAGCGTGTAAGGGGATAGTTGTACTCTATCCACGTTAATCGAAATATACATACAATGGAGGCAAGGTGGTGTGGAACGGAGTGTAACTGGACACCCAAGGCGTCCAAAACTGTAACCGAGAAGGGCAGCAACACATACTGCTTAATAACATTCAAAACAATCAAAAAAACAACCAACAAATAACAAAACTATGGTGATGGTAAAAACTTACAACAAAAAAAGGGATTTAGGGACCAATGAGCTGGGGGGAAATCAACCGATGGGAAGTTTGTTGCTGCTCGCATACACCTTAAATATACCATAATCATAGTAACAATAGTAATACACATTTCAAGAATACTTAATAGTAATACAAAAATTTCAAAAGAACCCATCCTGAGATAAAAAAATTCAGTTCCTTCACTTCTTATTAATTTTATTACCATTAATTCTAATACCCTTGATAGTAACCCCAGTCTCCTCGACTGGGAACTTTCTAGGTCTTCCCCTTCTGTCCTTCTTCTTCAACAATTGTTGCACGGCTTCATCGCCCAAATTCCGCATTGATGGTGGCTGTTCAAACAATTTACTCAAGCTTGCAGGAATACCTTCATTGTCAATATGGGCCTTTGCACTATTTGGTTTTCTTCCTCTCTTTTTTGGTTGTTGCTGTTGTTGGGCTTGTTGTGCTTGTGTCTGTGCTTGTGCTTGTTGTTGCGCTTGTTGTTGTTGAAGTTGCTTTCGTTGTTGTTTGAGCTCTTTTTGGTGTGCCTTTGACAGTCCTCCATCGGTAGCATCTTTCAATACTTTATTCAAGTGCTTGAAGTTTGGATGAGTAGAGTCGATATACGTGTTAGTTTCGGGATCGAGAATCAACTTTTTAGGACGACCTCTTTTCTTCTTCCCATCAGCATCAAAATGATACTGTTGTTGGGTTTTGATGAAATCCTCCTTTTGTTGTCTTTGCTGTTGCTCATGCACGAGTTGGAATTGTAATTGCTCGGCAAGCTTTTGTTGTTCTTCCAATTGTTTTTGTTTCTTTGTCATTCTTGGTTTTCTTGGTTTCTTTACCTTAACATTCGCATCACCTTGTACTGGAGAACCTTGAGGAGAATTACGTTCTCCATGTTGTTGGCCCTGTTGTTGTTGGAATTGTTGGAAATGGAGTTGGTTTTGTGATTGTTGTTTAAGTTGTTGTTCGTGACGTAATTGTAAGTCTTGCTGAAGCTGTTGAGGTTGAATATGTTCTGGTTGTTGTTGTTGTTTCAGTGACTGTTGTTGTTGAGAAGTTGCTTGTTGCTGCTGGGTATATTGCAAATGTTGGATAAATTGTTGTTGCTGCTGAGTGTATTGTTGTTGTTGTTGCGAGATGCTTTGAAGCTTACTTGGGTCCAACTGTTGGATCTCACTAGGTTGTAACAGATTTGCATATACCAGGTGAGCATTAGTGGATGACCCACTATGCTGTTGTTGCAGTTGCAGTTGCAGTTGGGTTTGCCCCAGTTGCTGAGGAGTGCCACCCTGTTGTTGCTGAGTGTATTGGCGATATTGGGCGTACTGCAGGGGCTGGATGTTGTGCATATTTGGGTGTGGTAATCCCAATGAGCTAGGACCCAAACTCGTGCGTGGGGTAGGAACTCCGGGATGACTTAATGGTGGAACCGGTGAGTGAGTGTTTCTACCAAAAAAAGTGTTTGGGGTTTGCAAGAGTTGCGGTCTGATGTTGTTTTTACCACGTTCAGACAACATCGGATTAGTCACTGAGGGAGCAATACTGGTTGGTGGCGTGGTTGACCCGTGCTGAGTATCGTTGGTGTGGCCATTGTTGTTGGAAGGACTTTGGCTGGAGTTGCTATTGTTGTTGGTAGCAGAGCTTGGAGTAGCAGATGTACTAGCGGCATTACCAGAGTTATTGTACCCTTGATAATGTACGTACAAGTTGTTGAACATGATTCTGAGCTAGTCGATACTTGGTTGTACTTTCTGTCTGTGGTCACTGATTGATTAACTGATTGATTGGGACGCGATCTGATTATTGTTGACAGCGTTTGATGGGTTGGAATGGGTTGAGTTGAGTTGGGTTGTTGTTGTTGTTGTTGTTATTCCTAAACAGAAAAGAAAAAAAAAATTAAAAATTAAAATAAAGAGAAAAAAAAAATATAAACTCATCAATTCTTTTTATTTATTTTAAAAAAAAAAAAAAAGGAAAAAATGGTTTGAACCAAAAAAAAAAATGAGAGAATTAGAAAAAAAAAACCTCAACCAAAAAAAAAAAATTTAAAAAAAAAATCCTTTACAATCCATCACTCAGTTTACCACTCTCCTGTAGCATTTGCTCACATGATAAATTTCAAAATAGAGTAGACTTGTTAGGCAATATATTGATATTGGTGATGTATGGCTAGGTTATTGACTTTATGTGCTTTTTATATCTCCATTCCTTTGGATCATATTTAATTTAAGTTTAGATTTTCCATTTTTTTTTTTATATTGTATTTTACCTTTTTTTTTTTTAATTCAATTTAATTCTCTCATTTTTTTTAAATAAAAATTATTTAATCCAATTTTTTTTTTGTAATTTATTTTTAATTGGATTGATAATTTCTATATGCCCATGATTTTGAATCAACACAAGAGATCCGTTTTATTGCTTACAAAGACAACATCGAGATCGTGGTACTGTGAAATATGTTGATCTTATAGCAAACACACGCGTAACTAGGAATCTCACACATTATTGGTTTCTCTGTTTTTGAATTGTGCATTTAAATCAAGTTCATTTGTCACCTAGCCAATTTATTTCGCGACAATTCCAACTAAAACTAACTACAAGTGAGAACCATAAACCAAGCAAACAAATTTTGAACTGAAGTATATAGATAAAGAACTTTGACTTCAGATAACCATGATTGCTTCTTTAGTAACTTCAAAATTTTCTGATTCATTGGATTTGTCAGTTTCACATCAAACAATGAGAAGACAAACCCAAATCCCCAAGGGAGTAGGTTTTTTTACCAGTTAGAAACCATATATTAAATCTCCTATACATGGGTTTATGACTTGGATGTTCGATTTATTGTGCTAATGTCTCCTCCATTTTTCTAATCTTGGCGAAGTAAACGCCAGTATCGAATCCATAGTTGAGGTGTTTTCGCGCAGGTCACACTTCTTTGCAAGCATTGCCTTATATACACATAAACACGTCAGAGCTGCGAGCTTGATTACCATTCGAAGTACTATCTAATCACCGGTATCATGTTCCTTGTCTTCGCACACGTTCCTTACAGCTTTCAGTGACGCGTACTGGATGTACGTCCAACTGAGTCTAGTGATTTTTGATTGGTTCTACAGCGTTATGCATAAGCCCGAAGGTCACATTGTCCGAGAGCATATTTCCCCAAGCCGTCGTACACTCAAAGAGATAGTGTGTTAGGTTTCAGGATCGATGATAGCAGGTGCTAGGTCGCTTGGAAACCCATCGATCACCAAATGTGATGATTCCCATCAGTTTCTTGTTATGCAGAATCCAAAAACAAAACAATCCATTGGGAAAAAAAAATTAACAATTATTAATCAAAAAAAAAAAAAGAATTCTGATTGTCCAAAAAAAAAACAAATTGTAGTATTTCGCAATACAACCCAAGGTCAAATTGTATACAAGCACTCAACAACTGATGAGGTCAACCCTGGCGGTGGTCGAAATAAGTTCAAGATCGATTGGAACAACAACTTGTGAATAAGTACCATAAATGAAAATACGACAGGACACGGTGATATTTAATTTGAATTTTTTTTTAAAAAAAACATCAAATTAAATGAATAAATCAAATCAAAAAAAAAATTCATTTAATAATTAATAATAATAATAAAAAAAATTAAAATTGGAAGAAAAAAAAACATTTTGCAGCAATTAAAAATAAATAAACAATTTATTCAATTGTTGAACACTGATGAATATAATCTACGATTTCGTCTGAGATATACATCGAACAACTAATGGAGTCGATGATCATGAGATAATCTTATCATTCCGTAATCGTACAACAGGTCTTTCCCTCAACAGTGGGATATTCGATTACATTTAAATCTATCACCAGTGTGTATCTTGTAATATTAAGGTTGGTATATAGTATACATGAAGAATGAAAAGGAATAACAACAGGATTGCTCTTAGTTGGTAATGGTAATTGAATTTGTTGGGATTTGAGTCAATAATGAATCTTCGAAATATTCCACAAATTCCTTAGAGTCAATCAATTTTTCATCATACTTAATCTTAAATTCAACATTCACCTTTTGTCTAGCCCCTTCACTAGACTTGACAACAGCTGCTGGAGCTGGTGCCAAACCTAACAATTCATCGAATGAATCAGTTGCAATTGCTCTGCTAGGTTGAGCTCTGGCTTGTGAAAATTTGTAATTAATGTCATAGACTTCGAATCTCTTTTTGGTAACTGCTGGGGCAACAATTTCATCAAACAAATCACTTGATTGCGCAAGAACATTTGCACTAGGAGAGCTAATGTATTGTGGGAATTTCGAACCATAACTTTGTCTGATTGCAGAATTTATTGACTTTTCAAATGCAAACTTGAATTTAGCTGGCAGGATTGCTTCTTCAGATTTTCCTAAATCACACACTAATTGAACTGATAAGATGTTCTTGGGCTTTGGTTTTTCAACTGGAGTTGGTGCTGGTTTTGGTTTTTCTTCAGGTTGTGCCAATACAATATTAGATAAATCTAAATGTTGTTTAGATTTCAAAAATTCTGTCAATTTAACAATGGAATCAGCATTGATTGATCCCAAATGTGCCAAAACGTCCCCTTTCAATAATCTGCCGTTAGGTCCAGAAGCTGGGATATTTGCAATCGCATCAGCACTAGAAATGTTGTGTTCATGTAAGAGCAATTCAACAGCAGGGGATAACTTTTGGTTAGGATTGGCTTTTTGCCAAACACTTGAAGATGAAGCTGGTTTATCTGTCTTGGCAGCGGGTTTAGTTTCTTGTTTCTTTGGAGCTTCGGCTTTTGCGGTTTCTGTCTTAGGTGCCGCAGGAGTAGCAGGAGCAGGGGTAGCAGGGGCGGTAGCCACTTCTTCCACTTCTGGTTTAGTCAAAGTGCTCAAATCATCATCTTGTTCGGCGATGAATGCAATTGCCTTCCCAACAGGCACACCTTTAGTACCTTCGTTAACTAAAATCTCAAACATTTTCCCATCATCCACTGCTTCAACATCAATTGTTGCTTTATCAGTTTCAACTTCCAACAACACATCCCCTGAATTGAATGTTTCTCCTGGCTTGAACTTCCAGGAAATGATACCTCCTTCTGTCATTGTTGGTGACATTGCTGGCATCTTGAAGACGGATGCCGCATTTATAATGGCTGTAGTGTGGAATGAGTGGGATTTTAGGATGGTTTGATTGATTGCTGTTTTGATGATGCCTCTTGCTCTAATCATGGTGGTGTGAATTGGCCTGGGGTTGTGTATGTATGTATGCAATGAGTATATATATGACTACTACCAATAAAGAGAACCCTTTAAAATTGACAGGACTTTGTTATATGTGTTGATTTTCACTTTTTTCTTCCAAATGGGTTCAAAAGTGTCCTTGGTGGTATTCGGATGATTAACCCCGAAGGGAAATGTGAAGGTTGAGGGAGTTTTTGTTTGCAAGAAATGGTGAAATAACGGACGCGACATTTCCGGTTCTACTTGGAGCATCGGTGACATTTCCCGAACTGATGCAAATGTCTCATTTGTGACATGTCACATATCACGTGTCATTTTCGGGGAGCGAACGCGTGATACCATTTTTCCATTTTCGGTTTCCCATTCCATTTCCATAGAAACTTGCATTCATCCGAATCCCGGAGACTTCAGGAGGTTTGAGTTTTTATTAATGTGGTTATTACTGGCGGCCTTCATTTCTACAACAAACAAAAGCGCAGACCTATTCACTTAAACAAAGACAGGTGTGTTGTTTTCAGATCATCTGTCAAACTTTGCTCCTTTTGAAGTTTTTATCCCATTTCCGTTTTATGTTGATTGACATTGGTTGATTAATTTAAGTGAGAGTGAAGAAATAGAAACACATAATCAATCACAAAGTGACATCTATTAAAAAAAAACATTACAAGTTAGTTTTACCCTGACATTATAGTTAAAGAATTGTTATTACGAGACATAATCTTTCATCATCATTGGAGTGTGTTTAGCCATATCAAAAAACCTACCTGATCAAATTACAGTCATACTTCCTCTTCTTCCACTCTAGTCAACCATTTTGACATCCACCCCAATTTAGAATTTAAGAATAGACAAAGGGGGAGCAGAAGAAAAAAAGAAAGAAAGAGAAAAAAAAAGGAAACACAACCACAACTATAATTACGAACCTTCAAACTTCAACATTCACCACCAAACTTTTCCTCTTTCAATCATTAGATTTTATCAGATTTTAGACATTACCCTTAGAGTTAAACAGAGAGTCAGTATAGACAGATATAAAAGAGACCAACAATAATACACTCGTTGTATCACCATTCCATATATATTCATTAGCATTCTACATCCAAAAATAACCAATCATGAAAAAAATGTCACAAACAATACTATCAAGACTATCGAATGTTCTACACATGAAAACAGTAATATCGACAATCAAGAAGTACTCGCGATTCATAGGACCGGGCCTAATGGTCAGTGTTGCTTATATGGACCCAGGAAACTATTCAACGGCAGTAGCAGCTGGTTCAGCATACAAGTATAAATTGCTATTCCTGATTTTTTTGTCAAATTGTTTGGCAATTTTCTTGCAAATTTTAGCTGCTAAGTTGGGAGCAATCACAGGATTAGATCTAGCCAGTAACTGTAAAGCTCATTTCTCATTTAGAGCTAACGTCATTTTATATATTTTGACTGAAATTGCAATTATAGCGACAGATTTAGCAGAAGTGGTCGGAACTGCCATCGCATTGAATATTTTATTTAACATACCATTGTTAGTAGGTGTTATAATAACCGTGATTGACGTGTTGGTGGTATTAATGGCATATCGTCCGAAGGGACCACTTTTATTCATTCGAATCTTTGAATCATTTGTGTCTTTGTTGGTTGCAGCAACAGTTGTTTGTTTTGCAATTGAATTATACCAGGTTGGAAATGACTCGACTATAAATTTCTCCATTGGCGAAGTCTTATCAGGATTCTTACCAAGTCCCGAAGTTGTTGATATGAGTGATAGAAAAGGTGGAAATGGATTGTTTTTAAGTTTGGCCATCTTGGGTGCCACTGTAATGCCACATTCTTTATATCTTGGTTCAGGATTAGTGCAGGCAAGATTAAAGGATTTCGATTTGAAGAATGGACATTTTTATAATAAAGCAAAGGCGCTTGATCAAGAGCCTACACATGAGGAAGAAGACGGAGCAGACATCACAACATCAGCATCTTCATCATCACTGGAATTCAACAATATTACTCCAGTTGCAACACCCATTAATCCAAGTTCAGTGCCATTCTCTCATAATCCACTACAAGACCATTACGAAAAGGATGACGAAGACACTCTTGATCAGGAAGAAGAAGACGATAATTATAGGCCGTCGATTCATGCGATTGATGATACCATGACATATACGATTGTTGAATTGGTAATTTCCTTATTCACAGTGGCATTATTTGTAAACTCGGCGATTTTGATAGTTGCAGGAGCAACCCTTAACAATAACAGCAATTCAAACTCTGGTCGTGATGATGACGACGACTCAGATTCCGATTCTGACAATGAAGGAGATCATGATTCCAAGAATGGAAATTACGAAAACGCCGATTTATTCACCATCTATAAGTTATTAAACAAGCATTTATCCCCAACTGCTGGGTTTGTTTTTGCCTTGGCATTATTATGTTCTGGTCAAAGTGCAGGTGTTGTATGTACCTTAGCTGGACAGATGGTTTCTGAAGGATTTTTGGATTGGACATTTAATCCAGTAGTTAGAAGATTGATCACACGAGCATTGGCTATTGTTCCCTGTGTATTTGTGGTTTCCGTAGCAGGTAGAGAAGGATTAGGGCAGATTTTGAATGGAAGTCAAGTGGTTTTATCCCTTTTGTTACCATTTGTCACGGCGCCTTTGATTTATTTCACTTGCAATAAGCAGATTATGAGGGTTCCTATATATACACGAGATGGTGACGAAGATGACTTGATTTTTGACCATCAACTGCAATCAGATCCGGAGTTGGGTGGATCTAATTTTAAAGACGATGAAATTACGTTAGCAGCGGCAGCTACTACCAAGAAGAACGGAATAGTTAAGCCATTCAAGAGTAGCGAATCGGCGATTCGACTTCAAGATTTGCGTAATTCACACCCATGTGCCGGCTGGGATTCTGAGCATGAAGATGAGAATGGACAACAGCAAAGACCAGAAGAGCAACCGTTGATGATCGCAAGTTCGACCTCATCTACAAACGGGGATAGCAATGGCTTGCCTAGCGCAACGAATTTGCAATATTCTCAATCACAAATTATGAGCGCCAAACCATCGCTAAGGATCGATAATAATAATAATAATGAGTTCCCTATGGAAGTATATGAAAGCAATGACGGGGACTTATTTAGGATCAAGGGGTATCGTGATTTCAGTAATGGTGTTTGGACATCGATATTTGCAGTTTTGATTTGGGGATTTATTACCTGTTTGAATTTATATTTGATTGGAAGTATGGCATTGGGATATGATGTGCCATTGTAATTAATGATTATTTATTTATTTTAATTAGTTTGTGTTGTTGGTGCATATTGTCAGTTTTTATATTTAATAGAGTGATTGATTTTTTTGAGTGGGATGGATGTAGAAGAGAGTTGTAGGAACTTTAAGAGGACTTTTACAAGTATCCTGTAATTTATATTTCACACCAAAGAATTACTTTATTTACCATTTTTCAAAGACAAATTAATTAAAATATAAAACTATACAGACATGATTAATGACTAATCTAAGCATCATAAGTAGAAGCAGAGACGTTACCACCTCTACCGGTCCAGTTGATGTGAACCCAAGAGTCCTTCTTTAATAATTCGTTTTCGCAACCTGGCAAGACTTGGAAGGTGTGAGCACCAAAGTAATCTCTTTGAGCTTGTAACAAGTTAGCTGGTAATCTAGCAGATCTTAAACCATCGTAGAAAGCTAAAGCGGTGGAGAAAGCTGGGGATGGAACACCGTATTCAACAGCCTTGGCAATGGTGGATCTCCAACCGGCTTGGGCATCAGTGATGGCCTTGTTGAAGAATGGGTGGAATAACAAGTTTTCTAATTCTGGGTTTTCTCTGTAAGCAGAGGTGATTTCACCCAAGAAGACGGAACGGATAATACAACCACCTCTCCACATTAAAGCGATACCGGCATTGTTCAATTTCCAACCGTATTCCTTAGCGGCTTCGTTCATCAACATGAAACCTTGGGTGTAAGAAATAATCTTGGAAGCGTAAAGAGCTTGTTCCAAGTCATCAACAAACTTTTGTCTGTCAGTGATTGGGGATTCACCTTCAACGGATGGACCAGCCAAAACCTTAGAAGCGGCAACACGTTCATCCTTCAAAGCAGAAAGACATCTGGAGAAAACGGCTTCACCAATTAAAGTAACTGGCATACCCAAGTCAAGAGCATTGACAGCAGTCCACTTACCAGTACCCTTTTGACCAGCGGTATCCAAAATCTTTTCAACTAATGGTTGGTCATCAGTTGGGTCATTGTAGTACAAGATATCTCTGGTGATTTCAATCAAGAAAGAGTCCAAGACACCCTTGTTCCATTGGTTGAAGACATCACCAATTTCCTTGTTGGAGAACTTACCAACTCTCTTCATCAAGTCATAAGCTTCACAAATCAATTGCATGTCACCGTATTCAATACCGTTGTGGACCATCTTGACGTAATGACCAGCACCAGATTCACCAACCCAGTCACAACATGGTTCACCATCAGACTTGGCAGAGATATCTTGGAAGATATCCTTCAAGTGTGGCCAAGCTTCAACAGCACCACCTGGCATCAAGGATGGACCAGTTCTGGCACCTTCTTCACCACCAGAAACACCGGAACCAACGAAGAAGATACCCTTCTTCTTTAATTCTTCGTATCTTCTGTTAGAGTCTGGGAAGTGAGAGTTACCACCATCAATGATGATATCACCTTCTTCCAAGTGTGGTAATAATTGTTCAATGAAAGCATCAACAGCGGAACCAGCCTTGACCAATAACATAACTCTTCTTGGTCTCTTTAAGTTTTCACATAATTCCTTAACGGAGTGAGCACCAATGATGGACTTACCCTTGGCTTCGTTGGCCAAGAAAGCATCAACCTTGGAGGTAGTTCTGTTGTAAGCAACAACAGTGTATCCGTGGTCAGCAGCGTTAAGGATCAAGTTTTGACCCATAACAGCTAAACCGATTAAACCTAAATCACCTCTAGGTTGTAAGTTGTTAGTAATTGCTTTTCCTGATAAATGGTTGGAAATCAACGATAATCTTGCAGACATGGTTGGACACGGTAATTGAGGTTGAGTGATTGGGGTTGTTGATTTTGGAAAATTGGAGTTAATGCGGAGGGTTTATATATTAAATGGTAGTTATCCCCCTCGGGTGTAGTTTCCGGAAATTCGGGTTGCACCCAATTTTCCGCTGACACATTTTTTTCCATTCCAACGAAATTTTTCAGGACACCGATTTTTTTT
>JAKUCC010000339.1:0-11074 GCA_030563365.1 Hemisphaericaspora xylanilytica | reverse complement strand
TTTTTTTTTTGACTCTCACACCAAAGAGCATTAAAGAGTAAGATCCGTCTTAACTAACACAGAGGGCTGATAGTCCAACCCCACAACGAATGGCTACTTTCGAGATGCACTTGTTATAAAACAAAGTGCTCGCTTACTCGCGCCGCGTTGGGGTGCACTTGTAAGAACCATCATTTGTGTTTGATGTTGCATCCACATAGAGAACCTTAAAAGAGACCATGTTGGAGCATATAATGAACAGTGTTCAAGACCGACCCAGTCACGCAGTAAAGTATGTTTTGTTCGAGCCGGAAGCAATTCGGTGGATTCTGATGTTTGCAACATAAAAACGAAAACAGGGGGGGTTGTGGGGGTAGGGCGAGCGAGGATACGTGCAACGTGTAATTGTTCTACACACCATGTTGCGTGAAATCAATCATCTCCATTTGGAGATTATAGGTCCGTATTAGGTGAATTGCGATTGACACGTCATGGTTCGAGGAAATCTAATAACCGAACCAGGGAAAAAACAATGCCAATGAGTAGATTGACTGAACTCCAAGTGATTACCAGAGCAAAGTAAATAGAATCGACAACATCTAAAGGTATCCTCTAGCAATTCGCAGAAACCGATCAGACAACTTTTATGGTCGCGTACAATGTAATATTTTCATATACTTCTAGAATAAATGTGTACATACATACACGCACACACACACACATTGAATTCAGTCACTATTACACTACTAACCTATAAGGTATATACACAATTGCATCATCTCAAGAAATCTCGTAAGTATGAGCTCAATTTATTTGCACCGTCTTCCAATGCATCCTTTAAAACTCCGATATCCTCATTAGCATTTCCAGAGAACCTAGATGCAAATTCTCTTGCAGTTGCTTCTAAATCGCCCAATCCAACGGAGCTTCCTCTACCTCTTCCACCGACCCCAGATGCTCCGCGAGCATTTTGCTCTTCATCTTCGCCAAAATACGAGGAGGACGAGATGGATTGTGCACCACTAAAAGCTTGCAATTTCGCTTTTGCATCATTCTTAGCCTGTTCGTCGAAACGAGGTCCTCTTCCGAAATATTCATCGGATGAAATACCCTTTTGCGTTCCAAATTTGTTGGCCACTTGACCTGTATATTTAACTTCCTTGTATGTCTTGCTTGTGCCAGATTCAACTACATTTTCACCTTGCGTCATACCAAATCCTAATTTTTGGAATTGTTGGGTTGTTTGTTGAACACTTGAAGGGCCCTCTACTGAAGCCAATGACAGAGATTCGTCAGCTCGCGCTTTATTACCTAACGATAACGTTGTTGCTGGCTTTTTGGTGGAAGCAGCTGTTGCTGCCGACCCTATTGCTGCTGTACCAACCATAGGTTCATTTGGATTATAACCCAATTTCAAAGCCTCTTCGGCTTCCTTTTTTGCTTGCTTTTCCAATTCATCAAAATCAATATCTTCTGCTTCATTCTTATTAATTCTCTTTGCTGCTAATCTCGATGCTCTTGGTGCAGTTCCTTTACTCGATAAAATTGACTTTTTTGCGGTAGTACCCCCACTTGGACTACCATTGTTTCTCAATCTTGACGTTGTACGAATTGGGGTTGGTTTCTGTTGTCTCGTCGAAGGCAAATCATCACTAGATGGAGTTGGTGTTGCTGCCTTTGATGAAATTGGTGATGGGGTTGAGTTCACTGGTTTGCTCCAATTTGAAAAAAAGTCATCAGTAGATTCAGCAGCAGAATCTGATAATTCAAGTACATCAGTAGTATCATCCAACGTGACGATATCGGGATGTTTCAATGCATCTTCCATTGCCTTTTGCTTCAATTTCTCTTTGTATTTGGTTGCAACTGGAGAACTATATTTAGCCACCGCATCAATTCCATTCTTATTATTAACAAATTGAGAGCCACCATGCTTCATGAAGAACGATTTGGCGTGTTGATTACCACCAAACTTAAAATTTCTCAATTGAAGTCTTTGCCATGTATCTAAATTGGAAGATTTGACAAATGAAATGTGGACTCCCAAGTTTCTATGAACAGCAGAACACTCCAAACACAACAAAATCCCAAATGGAATTGAAGTCCAAGTTGGATTCTTATTAGGACAATCAAAACAGACTTGATTAGCAGGATCCTTTCTCAACCGTTCGAAGATCTTGGCTGCCTCTTCTTTAGTTGCTGTACTGTCAGACATTGTTGCTTTTCAAGGTTGAGTGGTGGGACTTGTGTTGAGGAATTTATTTCACGCACTTTTAATTTTTACAGTTGTCACTGATAAACGCAAAACACAACACACAACAAAACAGCCAAAACCAAACAGTCAAAACAGATTAAAACAAAAAAGAAAAAAGAAAGAAAAAAAAAAAGAAAACTGAAAATCATGACGTGTACTTACCAATACAATGAATCACGTGATCGTTCAAGATTGATTAATATTAAATATGCTTCACCACAATACAATCTATAAAATTTAACTATATACATAAATAAACGCAATTGTTCAATGGAAAGGTCTAGAACCACCACGAGCAAACTCAACAATCTTCCAACCTTCAGTCACTTTATTTTCAAATTCTTCTGGAATTCGGGTTAATACCATTGCATAAGTACTTAATTGAATATGATCTTCAGTACCAGCAGCAATCTCTCCAGTCTTTGCCTTTCTATATAAATGAATTTCTTGCGCACGACAAGAGACAACAACAACAGGTACTTCATTTGGTGGTAAACTCTTACATGTAACAATTTCAACCCCTCTAATATCCAATATCTTACTATCAGAAAAGAGCCCTTGTTGTATAAATTGTTTGTTGTTTGCTTGCCACACATTGTATGGAGCTTCACTAAACCATTCCTTCAATACTTTATCATCATTCTTGATATAAGCATCCAATATTTCTGGAACAATATAATTGGTCAAAGTTCTTTGGAAATCGGTTAATTTAAATGATGGATCCATTAATTTAAGTTGCTTAACAACTCTGGCTTGTTCAGTTTCAGCAAAGAACCCGGTGACCTTTTCAACAATAGTCCGAATAAGCGCAATCAATCCATTTTCGGATTCTTCCCATTTCTCTTGTAAATAAACAACACCACGGCCAACAGGAGATTTTAATTTGAAATCTTCCCATTTTTCTCCAACACTTGGTCCACTTGGTTTATGATCGGTGGAAACTAATGCACCACCAGCCTCTTCGTTGGCCTTAACTGGGCCCTTATAACCTTCTTTTAATTTTCTTTCCAATTCCTTCTTACGTAATGCTTCACGCTGTTCCTTTGTTAAAAATCCCCCATATGCGGTTGAAGATCCGTCATCAATAACTTCAGAAACATCTTTATATACTTGGGTCTTTCTGACTGGCTCAAATGCTTTGTCGGCAACATCAGCAGTAACTTTAACAGTAGTTCTAACCCCTTTACCAACAGGCGAATCCCAAGCTTTAACTGCAACATCTCCCACGGTTTCTGCGGTCTTTTTCACAACTTTACCAGCAGCTGATGTACCCAATTGAGCCTTGGCATATGCTTCTTTGGCCTTCTTGAATGCTTCTGACTCCGCAACTCTACCGGACTCATCTTGTAAAGCCTTGATATTTTCCTTCAATTCGTTTGATTTCTTAACTTCTTGTTTGAAAGTATCAAAGAATACCTTCATAGGAGACTCACCAGAAGGTGGCTTGTCATTGAAATTTACTTTGGAGTAATGGAAAGAACGAGTCAATAATGGTGCAGTGGTGGCATTAACTCTGGTTGCAGAAATCAACTTGTGATTGTGCTTTATTATTGAAGACCTTAACATGATTATTTTATTCTAGTTGTTGTTTTGATAAATACAAGGAAAAGTGATCTTGGTGATTATTGGATTATGTTGATTATCACTACTATATACAGAATATGTGATTATGTGACTTTGGGATGTTTGGTGACTAACGCCAATGGTCCTTTTATGCCTAAACCATTTTGGTGGGATGAATTTTTCCAAATTTTGATGAAAAAAAAAAAAGAAATGAAAAAAAAATCTCATAAAAACTGCAAACAAAATATTACTGATTAGTAACCTGCAATACTTCAACCATAACCTGCAAACTGACAAACTCTCCATTTGATTTTCACTCTGCCAACTAACCCAACACAATGTTATGAGAGAGAGGGCTAGTCATATAGCTTATTAGGAAACATATTGAAACATGTCTAACGAGGATATAATATCATCACTATACCCTCCACCTCCGCCATATGTAAAGTTCTTTACCGATGAAAATATAAACAAACTAGATCAATGGAAAGCCGAACAGGGTGAACTACAATCACTGGATTCATCATCACCACCGCCACCACCAGGGGTGCTACGCTTTTTAATACCACCTAAACCGCCAGCAGGATCTCATTATCGAGGATATGGTAATATATGGTCGTTCGATGACAAACTCCCCAGTCTTAAGGATACAAATTGGCAACAATTATACAAGGATAATGATGAACTGATAACCTCGGAAACTAAAATTCAAGAATTACATAAGTTGATGGACTCATTATTATTAAACTTCTTGGAATTAATTGGAATAATGTCAATAGATCCACAACAATTTGAGCCCAAAGTTCGACAAATTTCATTAATCTTAATTAATATCAATCATTTATTAAATACTTACAGACCTCATCAATCACGAGAAAGCTTGATTATGTTGTTGAGAAAACAGATTGATAATAAACAGATGGAAATAGATACCATGGATAAAACAATAGAGGAAATCAAGTCTAAAATATTGGCTCTTACAAATGATAGTAATATGCCCAATGATTCGATAATCGGGAAATCTACAAATATCAACCAACAGAGAAACAATCAACGAGATTCAAGAGACCAAATAATCAATATACTATTAGAAAGAGTGTAATATTATTCTTTGCGTTATATATATACCGCGTTAATTAATAAAAATCTATTCAAAACAAATCTAAAAGATCTTCATTGGCACCTCCATTCAGAGGTTTCGTATGTTTTGGTTGTCCTTGAGGTATGGAATTAAACATACTCAAGATATCATTAGCTGGCGTGGTTCCTGAGCCTCCAACTTGTTGCTGGGCTTGTTGTTGAGCCGGGTTCTGCACTGGCGCAGTAAATAAGTCATTCAACTCGTCTAGCAAGCTTCCTGCACCGGTTTTATCATCTCCAGTCATTTCCTCATCGTCGTCATCATCGAAATCAAGCAAGTTTTCATTTTTAACATTACTAATTATCTCCTTTTTGGCCATAGTTCTCAAATCTTCGATCCTACCTTCTCGTCCCTTACCACCAATTGGTGCTACTCGTCCATAGGCATTGGTATCAATAAAAGTTTGTGCTGGTTTATGATACACTGACGATAAGGTAGATAACTCTTCGATCAATGTTTCTAATACTGCTGGATTAAAAGTTGAAATCGTGGTTTTTATTGGTGGTAATTTGGCTAAAATAACCTTAGACTGTGATTCAACTGATGACGTAGATAATAATCGCCAATATATGTATGCTTTGTCTCGGATATCGGCATTCTCGCATTCCTTTGTCGCCAACTCCAACACCTTCTGCAATAACCTGGAATATTGTTCTTGTCCTTGATTAATAAGAGTGATTTTCACAATCGTGGTCAAAATATTCAATTGAATCATGGCATCATAGTCTAAAAATCCATCAATTAATGTTGCTAATTTATCATGCAATCCACTGAAATATTTAGGGTATTCTCCTAAAAGCCAAATATATCCTGATAATGATTCTGGTTTATTTAACTCACTAATATGATTGGAAATAACCGGAATAATCAAAGTCGTAATATCATTCTTGCCTGGATAACGTCTTAAAATGTTTGCCAATACAACAACTGCTTCATTAATAATTAATTCGCCACCTCTTTGATCGATTATTTCGTTCAACAAATTCACTGACTTAACAACACACCCCGTCAATTTAATTGCAACAGATCCAATTGATTTAATTGCTTTGCTGACTAATGCAGGTTCAAACTCCATCGCATATTCTTTTAATTCCCCTAGTAATAACCCACTATTGGCATCATTGGCCAATCTAATCATTATCTCAAGTTTTTCCAATTTAAGATATAATGGATCAGAATACTTTACAAAAAACACTCGTAATTCTTTGGATAAAACTTGGGGATACTTTTCCAAAATAATTCGAATGTTTTTCAAACCAACATATTGAGCTTCCGGGATCGATGTACTGACCAAAGATACCAACGGGGCTGACAATTTCTTCAAAACCTGGTTTCTTTGCGAGGCACCTGGGATCATGTCGACATGATGAACTACAGCTTTAATTGCGCTTAAAACAACCGAAGGATTAACATGTTGTAATTGAGGAGTAACTCTTTCCACTATATGATTGACTTCTTCAAGGTCAGAAGTGGTATATTCGCTTAAAGCTGTTAAAATTGTGATTCTTCCCCATTCAGTACATTCATTAAGACATAATAACAAATTCCTAATGATTTCCCGATCAACCTCAATAATTTGCAAGTTTGGATCAGTGTTCATATCTCTAATTTCAAATAATGCATTGAGGGAATTGGCAACCACCATTGGATTTGAATCCTTAATTAAAGCCTTCAATTGATCCAAAAATCCAAACTCAACACACATTTCAGGATTTAAATCAAATAATTTGGCCACACAAATGGCGGCGGTTTTTCTAACATATGGGTTCTCATCCTTCAAAGTCCGTTGCAATGGGATTTCCATATAATCAACCATCTTGGCCACTCTAATGCATCCCATTGTTCTAATTGCTAACGCTCTAATCAATGGATTAGGATCTTCGGTATCTTGAACAAATGTGTTGACTGCCAAAATACAAAGTTCAGGATGAGTTTTCGCATAGTTCATCAAATATAAATATACTAATTTCTTTTGCTCTAAATCATAAGTCGCAATGTTCTTCAACACGTCAGGAAATAATGAACTAACATCTTTGCCAATTGTCATTGCTTGAATCACTCGTTGAATAGCATCTTTACGCTCATGTTTGAATTGTGACACAAGTCCATTTCTCAATTCGAATGTTTCTCCCTTTCTTGGACCAGCAAGGAAGCTCCTAAGCTTCTTCTCAAGAATGCTATTGACTTTATTAAGATTCATCTTGTGTAGTTTTAGACCACCGTCAATTATAGCCCAGTTGTAAGAAAGTATTCCGTTTAACTAAAAAAAATTGTCAACCAAAACGCAACGAACAACAACAGCCTCATTTCTAATTCCGGTGAAATATTGCACGTGATATAAAACTAGTTTCGGTTTGATCAAAGGCATTTTGACCACAACAACTCATACCACCATTTATCCAATCACACCACAGATAAGTGGACTATGGCCACGTATGCGAAGAAGTTGAGTATTAGGAGGAGGAAGGCAGCCTGTCTAGACTTGTCTAGTGATAGTGAAAGTGTTGAATTTGACGTTCTGTCTCCGCCACCATTCAAGAAATCAAAATCTCACCATTTGATTGCCGATGAACAAACTTCTTTAATTGGCGTTCCTACCCCTAGTTCTATTTCATCTGAAATACTGACAGATTCTAATCACGTTGAATTAGATGCATTTGCTACATCTCCGAAAAAGGTTAGGCAAGTGCTAGACCTAATGCAAACTAGTCCATTGAAAACATCAACAAGCAAAGTCACTCAGAGATTGAAGAATATATTGATTACTTCCACCAAGGCAGATGCGCTGCCTTTGACACATTGTCAGGACAAATGTGACAACAGTCTGGATAGTCCCTGGGAATTTCTTTTCGATAACATCGAAGACAATCCCATCCCGAAACCTTTAAGAACATCAACGATATCTCAACAGCTGAAACCAAAAGCGGCTTCCAACAAGACTGCCACAGGACGACTGGTCATATCCAAAAAGAATTCGAAAGCAGATAACCCACCTTCTGAGAAAAACGTCTGGAATGAGGTGTTTGATTCAATTGAAGAAAAGCATGTGTCTCACTTCGACCGACAACTCCTCGTTGAGTCGTTAACTTCGGATTATTCAAATGAGTCGCAATCACCGGAGGAAGATACAAACTTATATGTCGACCTAGACTTCCGGGAGCTTGTTAAATCACCAGATAACTCCAATATTACTGAAGACTTGCCCGGCACTATTGAGCCAGTATCACGGAATCATTTTAAAACATATGGACAGGATAGAACCCTCTTGCTTGGCGACAAGGAGGATGTACTGATCTCAGAAGGTGACGACGTCTTGAAAGAACTTCTGACTAAGATTAGTGACGAAAATGATTTTAATTCTGATAGTGTGGTGAATATTAATGATATGAGAATTTCGGCGAGATTGGAACAGGAAAATGGGGATTTGGAGTATATTCTAGATGGATTGCAAGCATCACTGACGTCCACATTGATGATTTCTTCGTTGCTTGAATTAGCAATTACAATTGCTGATACCCCAAACAAAATAGATAAGAATTTGGATAGAATATGTCGCAACCTCATCGATATAGTTCAGACAAATTACTCGTTGTCTGAATCGCTAGCGTATATCAATATTTGTTTAATTTGTCAAAAATATAATAGAGCAATACCCAAATTTAAAAGTTTAACACTGCAAGTTTTGTTGGGTCTCAATAACAAGATCGAAATGGATAATCTACTGAGAATCAACCGAACCAGAGTGCAGGAGATCCTCACACTCAATGAATCATATGTGGGTGCTTATTTACAGGTGTTAAAAGAATACAAAGCCATTGATTGGAATGTGTGTCTTTCAATTCTTGATTTATTAAATGTGAGTCCAACCAACGCAACTCAACTAGTTGGATATCTTGAAGGCTACTTCCAAGCCGCCAAGCCGATTGGGGTTGAGGTGAATCGCTTTCATAATTTTTTTGAAGCTACGATTACCAATCTTGAAAAGCGAGATATAACAGAGTATGACATGGCAGTTATGAGATGCTTGGTGTTATTATCAACCAATTATGAAGAACATATATTCTGTGATGTATATGACATGGAATGGAATTCTAATATTCTCAAATACATCGCCCAGTCTGATTGTAAAGATAGCATGTCAAAGAATATGATATTATGTTTAATTGGGGTGCTAGTCAATCTAACTGAATGGGATTTGATCCCGATTAAGTATTTTCACATTATAACGAGCACGATGACATCGATGCGGGAGTTGCAATCAATACAAAATCAAGAGATATTACGGCATACAATTGGATATCTTTCGCTTATTTTGGGTCAATTGAAGATAAGGTATGGCGATTTAATAGAAATGGCTGTACCACAATTAACACAACTGCTACGACAATTCCAATTGGAAATTCACCATTCACAAAAACTGCTAAGTGAAAAGATAACTTTATTAATTCATCAACTTGAAATCTACACTTCATGAAAGTGTCATGTCTTTCCTGTCATAAAAGTAACATGTATTTTAATAACATAGAATAAATATATATCCTATCAAAACAAACAATAACAACTTCTCTCTTTCTCTGGTTCTTTTTGAAATGAAAATAATCTGGTAGGACATCACTCGAACGTCATCCCACCTCCTCGTTTCTTCAAGTCATCACCTACATCTCATAGACAAATAGTAATAATAATAATCTACTTTTCCTTAATACCCAAAATAGCTCTACCAGTGTAGTATAATGGGATGGCAGTGGTGACAGCGAATAAGGCGTAGAATGGATAGACAAGAGCCTTGGATCTTGGACCTCTCAACCATAATGGTTGGTGGGAATTTTGGTATCTTCTTTGTAAGTTAATAACTCTTTGTGGGTCCATTGTGTATGTGTGTCTATTGTAGGTTAATTATGTTAGTTTACTGTTCGCTAGTTGAGTGATAATTTCCTTCAATTGGTGTGTTTATCGACTGTATATTGCATACATACCTTTTTATACTGGTGGATGAGTTGTGCTGACTAAACGGGTGAAAAATGTCAGTTCATTTTTATTTTGGTTAGTTGGTTGGCTTTTTTTGTCTGTCTGTCTGTTTGTCTTCATTGTCTGATTGTATGTGCAGGGTGTTTTGCTTCCTCCAGAATTTTATTGGTTAGAATGATTTTTTGATCACTTTACACGACTACATTTGTGCACCTATAATGGAATACTCCATAAATCAATCATTAATTATAAACTATACATTTCATTCTCTAGAAATTGCTACCCTTTACCATATGATTATTCCCAGTTGTAAAATGTCAGACCAAAACATTTCATACATCCACCACTTGTTTCCCCGAGCATTGGCTTTAAAGACAGCAAATTGAATTGCGTAACTCTTCACCACCCATTGAATCCAAGTGATGTACTCTAAACATTGATTCTCAAGATGATTGTTACCATTCCACGCCAGATAGATCATCGTTGTCATCATCAGTTACCTCCACTACTTCGTCATCATATCCTTGGCTAGAGGAGTCATCAGGGGTATCTCTTTGCTGTCTATCATCTCCATGGGTCCTGTCGTCCCAATGATGATTATCCTGTTGGTCCTCTGCAATCAGCCTCAGAATTTCCTCTTGCTCATCATCATCATCATCATCGTCATCTATAACCATTGCCCGCGATCGTCCAACCAAGATGTCGGAATCATCTGAATCGGAATTAACATACTCCGCATCTTCAAGTCTATTCTGGTTAAATTCGTCCAATGCATCTCGTATATCTTCTGAATCGTAAAATTCATCATCTTCATCATCACCAAATATCTCAAACGCGTCCTCGCCATCACGAGACTCACTTCCGGCACTTTCAAACCCGTTCCAATCATCATGTATCGCTGATGTTCCACTATGACTTTCGAAATCACTAACGCGGTCTTCATCACTGGCATCCGATGAGAGATCAAAAACTCGATGTACGCCCCTCACAACATCACGGCGTATTTCCCCAATGTTTCGACTGTCTATAAAACTATCATCAGAATCATAAGTATTCAATTCAAGGTCAATATTTGATGCATCTTCAAAATCGGCTTCTTCGTCATCTTCATATATTTCTGAATGTCGGGGGATCCGGAATCGAGATCCACAATTTTCACATACACTTCC
>JAKUCC010000338.1:0-11264 GCA_030563365.1 Hemisphaericaspora xylanilytica | reverse complement strand
GATGGGACCACTTGGGTTGGTTTTTGTGATCTTTGATCAATCATTTGTAATTTACCATTAAATGAACTACATACTATAGAATTGAGACTTTCTATAGTACAGATATTATTAATCCCGCCACTGATTTCATCTTCCAGTGGAGCTGTTGCCATATTGGAACTCAATTTCATATTTTCAAAATCCATTTCTCGCACAGTTCCATCCAATAACCCCACAAATGATTGGTTTAACTGGTTATACACCAAACACAAGGGAGTATCGTTGGTTTTGATGATAGTAACTGGATCTTTAGTGGGTGGTTTATGTGGTTCTAAGAAATTCTTACAGTCGTATAATAAAATCTCATTATCCCAAGTACTTACTGCCAATTGATGAAATTGGGAGAACTTAACATCGGAGATTATGTCTAAATTTTTGGAGTGAGACTCCAATTCAACAAAATGATTAGCAATTGTCATTCAATTGGTGTGGCGGGTTTGGTTGGGGGTATTCCTTAATAAAATTGTTGAGTGCTATACTTCCAAAAAGTGTGTGTGTGTGTGTCGGTGGGACTATAAAATTTAAAGTTGGGGTTAGTGAGTTAAAAATTGAATGATACAAAATTGTGTTGGTTGGTTTTGGTTGGTCTGGTTTGGTTGGGTGATGGTGTGATTAAAAAATAATTTAACAACAGAAAAAAAGAACTGAATGGAGATAACAAGGTCGTGTACTTGCAATCAATCTCCGCCCGGAGTTAACCCCCCCCCCCGTTATCGACATTTACCAACATTATCAAGATAGCCAATATTACCAACACTTTTAGTTGATCTCCCGAAACCATCCGGGTTGATATACTACACACAAGCACATGCAACAACA
Source organism: Hemisphaericaspora xylanilytica (assembly GCA_030563365.1). Taxonomy (NCBI): domain Eukaryota; kingdom Fungi; phylum Ascomycota; class Pichiomycetes; order Serinales; family Debaryomycetaceae; genus Hemisphaericaspora; species Hemisphaericaspora xylanilytica. The sequence continues at coordinate 10,406 of JAKUCC010000338.1, read as the reverse complement.
CACTCAATAATGCAGAATACTTTTTTGTATGCATATTAATTTATCAACTTATTTTTGATATTCAACTTCATAATCTCTCCAGGGTCTTGATCAGGTTCAACCCATCTAAAGTTTTCTCCGTGGGTTCGCCAATATTCTAAAAATAATAATTCCTCAGATAAGTCACCCAAGGCCATCTTTCGCTTATTCAATTCTTGTTTAAAGAACAATTGCAATTGCCGAACATCACTGTCAGGTTGATTATCTTCAGCAGTATATGCCACAACGCCATTTGACTCATTGGGCATCTCCAATATATAATCATTTGTTGTAAACATCTTTAGATTCAGTAAGTCTCGAACTTTAGAATGATGATAGTTACGTACATTGACTTCATTATGTTCTTCTAAATGAGTCACTATTTTATTGATCGCAACCAATTCCTCTTGATGGAGATATTTGTGAAATTGCGAAACATACTGCCTCCAACTGACTCTTCCCAATCTTTGTATCAATTTTATCCGGAAAAGGCCATACCACACACTTGACGTTGCAATTAAGTTAATTCCAAGCCAAATCAATTCCGGTACATTGGGCAAAAATATCAATTCGGACCCTGTCAATACGACATTACTCAGTATGAACATCCCTATCGCTTTCATCAATTCCATCTTTTTTACTTCTAAATACTGTGGAGAATTCACTGTTCGATCTATCAATTTGAATCCATTGTGATAATCATTTTGGTCAAGGAGCCAATTCAACGCCGCATAAAATACTGAAGTATCATAATTCTTATTATGGCGAAGGTTGTGTTGGAAATTCTCTTCTATGATATCAACTATTTGTTGTACATTCTTAGGTGATGGTTTCTCGGCAATATATCGCTTGATAATTGAAGCATTATGAATAGAGTCAGTTTTATGTTGTTGAAACAATGTTTTCCATAATTGAGTTTCCAAGTCATTATTATTAGGTGCAAATTGAATCCCAAGAAAATCATCACTTTTCACTTTCAACGAACGAGTATAGAATTTATTGTTTAGTTGTAATGATCTGTTTGCATTGATACAATCAAGAAGCAATGTCTCTTTCTCGTTTGGTGTACTTGATTGATAGACTGTGGGAAATCGTTTAATCCGTTGTAGGTAGGTTTCATAATTTAATGGTTGCTTTGAAAAATAATTTGAAATTGTAGTTGTGGTTGTGGTTGAATAAAATAATTTAAAATTAGCTCTCATGGATTGTCTCATATCTCGATAGCTGAGATCATTGTTGTTACTTGGTGACTAGTTGGTGAGTTCTTGGTGTCTGCTACAGATGATAAATCCCAATGACGGTTTAACTCCTACAAAAAAAATTTAGTGTTTGTTTTTCCGATGGAAATGCGACATCTACAATTATGTCGGAGATAAATAGTGATGTCGTATCCAAGTTAGGCCAATTCCCTAATTAGGAAATAGATAAACACCGAGGAGCGGTTTCCAAATCATCAACCACCCTGTACAACTTTAACTAACATTTTTATATCTCTGTCATCCTCACCCTCTTACATTAACTTCTTCCCCTAGTAGGACCCTTAGCAGTAATAAACACAGTATGGAGTCAAAGAAACTACCATCATTGACAGCTCCCAGTGAAGAACACCTTAAACCACAATCACCAACTTCACAACAAAGTATTGACTCTGGGGAAACAACCATTTCCCATGCCCCCTACAATCAACCAAATACACCTTCGCCAATCACCGATGTTCCAAAACCAATTCTAGACCCAATTCTGAGCTATTCCTCTTCCAATAACAATTTCCCCAGTTCGGCAAGTTTTCAAAGTAATGATCGGGCAACATCCAGTATTATCCATGAAGAAACTGAGGAAGAAGCAGAGAGAAGCGAGCCACAACCCATTGAACCAAAAGATATAAAACCACAACCTGAAGCAGTCGTTCCAAGCCCAGTCATAAAGCTATCCCAATTAACAGACACACAGGACGTATTCACTTATCATTCTCCAGCCATTCGAAGTTCGAGTAAACGAGAATCAGTCATGTCATCATTTTCCCAATATTCGGGTCAGGTCGAAGGAGATGCCGTCGAAGTCAAACTACACAAACATGATAACCAAAAGGGGAATTTACGTTATATAGGCAACGAAGTCGATTCTAATCACCTGGTAGAAACCAAAGAATTGACCATGGAGCCAATGGGCGAAGATCCAATCACTGATTTTGAAGATCAAAGTTCGATTGTTATGGGGAAATTGCCCACCGAAACCAAGAAATCCCTGGCCGGTTTAGATCCTGACGTCAGCTATGACACTAAGATTGAAGGATCGATTCCTGCTCGATCACCAAGAAGACCATTGTCGGTGGTACCCAATATTCCTGTTGAAGTGTCCCAAGAAGATTTGTCAAAGATTGCAAAAGTAACCAAAAGGCGGTCAATGCAAATAAATGATGACTTGGAGAAGCTTATGCAGGATGCCAGCTCTATCAAATCTGAAGATGTCATTGAATTCCAAACTGACAAACCAACCACCGCAACCAACCAACACATGGACGACAATCAGAGCCGTTCGCATCAACAAAGAGACGGGAACGACCAGTTGTCAATGTTGGAATCGTCATCGCAAAACAAACAACAAGAATATGGGAAATCCTCTTCGCTCCCACCTCGTCCATCTATCGAAAGTATAAGACACGCACGTGAACTTTCATCTACCTTGCTAAAACTGGCGGGATCATCCACCAAAGACCAAACCCTCCAGAGTCCCCAAATCGCCGAGAAGCAATACCCTCAACCACCCGGGCGGGACCAGGACCTAGAAAACGACGATGATTATTATGACATCACGGATCCCGTGATTATTCATAAAGGATCCTGTGGCAAGTCGGTGAAGCAATCAACTACTCATCGGTCAGATACTGTCATCAGAAGACATCGCACCCGGAAATCAAAGAAATCGAAGAATAAACCCCAATTGAAACAATTTAATTATACAACATTAATCAGTTTGCTCGAGAGTATGAATGGTGCAGTTATTGGTCAAGAATTTAATCTGTTGAATATCCCAATTCGTGAAAAGCAGTTGCTTGAGAAGATCATTGATTCGTTGTCCCGGTTGACTTCGGATATGATCTTGGATCAAGAGAGATATCAAATAGGATTACAGAGATTGGAAAAGGCATTGAGGGTCTTGGAAGGATTTCTGTGAATTTTCTGATCTATAGACTAGTAGAATAATACCGTAGTTATAATTTTGAATAAATTTTAGTATGTCATGTGTGTCTTTTATTGTTCTATTTAGATTCCAATTGTAAATACTGCATGAAACTATTTCCAATCCTGACTAGCATTTCTTCTACTATATCTAAACTTACCAAGAAGTCGTAGTTCAACTTGACCAATACACTTTCATTTTTGTTTCGCTGTAAATCAAAGTCGGATATCGTTTTAAAAATCAATTCAAATAACTTCTTATATTTGACATTCCTTTGATTTACATTATCCTTCAACGATATCTTGATTAAATTTCGATGGATTTTATCAAATTTATTCTGCTTAAAACTGACATTAATGACAATCTTATCCTTGATGAACTTTTTCGCGGAAGCCGGATTCTGTGAACTTAAGTGAAAGATATACTGCACCGAATCTAACGTATTAAACATGACATCAAAATTCAACTTCAGTAACCCATTAGGCAATTTAAATGCATTTTCCGAGACAACACGCTTAATCCTCCCAATGGAATTTATTATAGGAATAATTTCCCGAAGATAGCGAATTATACCCACAATCGAAGCAGGTTTTGATGTCTGTTGTATCTTGGATTCACCGCTTAAGGATCTGTTTATGTATTGCAAAATCAAGTTCACTTCTGGTGATGAAGCTTTCTCACTTGTGAGTCTAATTGAATCATGGGCCTGCTCAGGTAATTTGATCAATACGTTACCCAAGTTATCATCAACCTTGATGGTGATGTCATTCACGGAGTTATTAACTATTTCAATTTCATTCTTAGTTAATTGATCAACAATTTTGATTAATTTTCCAAACTTATTCAAATTGTTGAATATTTTATCGAGTAGTTGGTTATTTGACATGGCGGATGAGTCATTTATTGATAAACTAATGACATCATCAATCTGGAAATATTTCTTCGATTCATTGATTTTCAAGTTCAATTCAAGGAAATGTTCGGGTGAGTTTTTAAGTGACAAATTACGCAAACTTCCAAATAAACATAACTTCATTAAACTATTATTATTATGATTGATCAATTTAATCTTCAAGAATAACCCAGTGGATGAATTGTATATCGGTAATAGATCGTTGTTATTATATATCATGATGATTGATTCATAAATCAATGGCTTGTCTCTTCCTTCCAAAAGCTTCTCATCCTCTGTCGAATCATCTTCGATACCTCCGGCAATGTTGAACTTCTTCAAAATTTGCTCAATTCTATGGTTTACCTTCAAGTACTTGATATTTCTCAATTGTAATTCTTCAAGGATAACATGGTCAATGATCATATTTGCACACAATGTCGACAAATTCGTGAAAAAGTTGTAATTCAAAAGTTGTGGAGGGACTCCATCACCAATCTCGCTATCAGTAGTAAGGTCGTCACCTTGATCAAGGGTCGTTCCGGATTGCTCAAATTTAATCTTTTGAACCCATTGAATCTTCCATTCTCCCTTTATCGACTTGAGTCGGGCCACCCACCAGAATGACGTCGTTGTTATCCCACTTACAAGATTTATCAAAAACCAAGATGATGGCCAATTCTTTCGACGATAAAATTGGATTTTATTATTCCCTAGTGAACTATTGGACAAAAGGCTTAAGAGCTTGCCATTTTCATAATCGTTTAATGTAATTATATCATTATTGATCCATTCAGTTGTGAACAACTTGTTGTTAATCTCCTTGGTGAAAACTTCTAGTCTTAATTGAACCAATTGATCGATTACATTGTTGATCATGTCAGTTTCACTTGTATAATTCTTGTTTTTCACAACCATGGGTGGTGAATTTATTTTTTTGGTAATTTGATTTTGTAATGGGGATGGATCAATGAAATAGAAGAATCCTGTTAACGGATTAATCGCAAATATGCTTGACTTACTGGGGGATAGCTTTAATAGCAATTGGTGACAATTTATCATCGATATTTGCTCACCACTACCAACGATACTTTGATTGAACCTTTCCGATAATCTATGATATACTTTGTCCATGAGTAATTCAGCGTGTCTATTGACCACCACATTTAAGATAAGATCGACATTTAAATCTTCCGGTGAATCCTCGTCGTTATCCATACTGTCATCGTCGATAATTGCATTCTCATAATCCTCTTTATTGTTCGCACTGGCTGCGATGAAATTGTTGTTATCATCATTTGCAAACCGTGCTTGGAAAATTTCGTCAAAGGAATTTTCGGAGTCATACTTTCCATTCTTAAACCACCTATAATTTAAGTTATAGTTTCTATCAATTCCCAATTCAAGAAATGATTTCCAATTTCGGGATAGATAATGCGAAGACCAATAATTAACGACGATTAATGATTTCCCATTTTGATAGTTGATTTGAATATTATTTCTCCATCTAGTGTTTATTAATAATTCTTTCAATTGCTTTGCAATGAGATATAGTTTGAATGAAATGCAATACTTGTGTAGAAGCTCGTATAATCCTTCTAAACCTTGATTTAATAATATCAGATTTGCAACTTTTTCCAATTTGGCATGAGAACTAGGTGGTAATCTAGTGACAATTTTGTTGTCCCGATGAGTTATCAAAGATGTTTCGGGATTAATCCCAAATAGGAACTTGAAGTCAATAAAATAAAATGGTGACTTGTGATAATCCTTAGGATCATCGATAATTAATTCATTTCCCACCGTTATACTAACCTGGAATTCATTGGGTACGGATATATATACTCTTCCATCCTTTATAACATAATTATTTAAAAATCTTGTCGGTATATCCATCAATGCGAATCTGGTCATTAATGTTAAATTCAAATCTTCCAATACTTCCAATGTCTTTTCTGGACTTATCGGATCTGACTTAATATGATTATAAGAAGGTAGTTGGGGTCGGCCTTTGAACAACACTTCCAAAGCAGTGAATATATCAGAATTGGGTAATTTTGCTCCACTAAAACTATTCAACGCATTCAACTGGAATGTTAATTGTTCAAAATGAAACTCTTGCATTCTAAACCAATTTAACAAGTCAATAAATTTCGAAACATCTTTGGAATTACTTGACCATTTAACTAATGTGTATATCTTGACAAAATCTTGTCGTAATTGAATAATCAATTCTAGAAACTTCTTCTTTCGCAAAACATCTGATTCGGATTCGGTTGTTATTGATAGATTTTCAATTAGCCTTGTCAATTGTTTATATGCTTCTTGCGTGTGAAATTTAAGCACATTCGACAATGGAATGATATTATTGGTGATGTGGGGAATTTCTGGAGGTAAAGGACTCTTCTTGTGCTGCCTATTAGTCGAGTCCGTTGTTCCGTTGGGTGATTCCATTTTGTGCATGAGTTGATTTTGAAAAGATACAGGTTACTCTCTTAGTTTTTGAGAATCGATTATAATACAAGGGTTGGTAGTAATATAGTATACATAAATTTGTGGGGCGGGGGTCGTTAATCAAGCCCTTTTCTCCTTCCGAACCTGATGCAGATGCTTGAGTATGAACGTGGATGATCAGTTATTAGTTGTCAAAGCGAGCTGGTAATATCAACAGTTAAACAACGATTTTGTCAGTAGTAAAACCGTTTTGACCTTAGTACAGTCTGAAAATCAAAATCCGTCAAAGCAATGAAGCAAAAATAAAACCTGATCGATTGCCTCAAGGAATTCTAACAACCAATTTAGATGGACACTGCTTCCCTTTAGTTGATGGAATGATGCAAACTTAGGGATAAGAGAGAGGAGGGTGAATGTTTTGGGGTTCTTCACACGTTGAATGTGTTGCAAAGAAAATTTTGTTCCTGTTCACGCACTCCTCTCTCATTCACTTTAAAAGTTTGTGTTGTTGAGAAACCTAAATAAAATACAGTTTGTTAATGACGACATTTTGACCTAACCCGATTAAAATAAAACGACATTATTTCTGGTGCTACCAACCAATGTATGCTTGACACAATTTACTCTTCAATACATGATGTTGACCAACTTAAGTTTTATTAATGATAACACTAACATGAAGTGTATATTCTAAAATGACTTCTAAAATATCTAATTATTAAATCTACAAATACAACATAAACCACATTAAAAAAAATAGCAAACAGTAGTAGCAGCAACACTTACGGTACTTTGAATACAATGCTTCCCTTTGGAAACACAATCTCCTTCAAATACTTTTAAAACCAACATATTGCCCAACCCCGAATGGGAAATAAACACTAGACAATCGATGTATATACCAGATCGAGTTGTATATATATTGCAACAAAACAGTTAAACTCTCACAAAAGAGTACCCTCAAATACAAAAAAAATCCCAATAAATAAATAACAATAAATAAAACACAACTAAAACCCAAACCCTAATGAACCTTAACAATTCCATCTGGTAAACAATCCTTAATCCATTGATACTCTTCATTCTCCAACAACTGGCATATGCTCATCCTCTTATCTTTCCTCACCAATGCGGCATCGGTGACCGACTTCAACTGACCGAAAATAGTCTTGATTTCAGCCAGGATGGTATCATCCTCCAAATATTGAATAACCTTATACCATTCCCAATCAATCATCGCAATCCTGTGCGCAACACTATTCCTTGATCGCTTTCGCTTGATAACACTGGGTGAAACTCCTTTCGCTGCTGTATTGACAGGCGGTAAATCAAATGGAAGTCTATTTTCCAAGATGGAAAATATCAAGACTCCAATTGACCAAGTGTCACTTAATTTCCCATCGTACTTTAATCCCATCAAAATCTCTGGTGAGATATAATCTTGGGATCCACATCTTGTTGAAAGGAGTTGGTCTCCATGAGCAAGCTTTTTCGAAAGGCCAAAGTCACTAATATTTATCAACGGAGTATTCATTAATTGGTTATATTCTATCAATTGATCGATCTCTTCGGCAGTGTATAATAGCAAAATGTTTTCCAATTTTATGTCACGATGTACAATGTCTTTACAATGTAAAAATCCAACTGTTACAATCATTTCACAAACAATTCTTTTCAATAATTTCCAATAACTTAAATTATGGAGATGGGTGTTTTGCTTATATTCCATCAAGAAATTTAATAAGTTTCCTCCTGGACAATAATTCAAAAAGATCAATTGTTGATTATTTGTTGACACTTGAGATACCTCTTCGTCACCCAAATCGATAATCGGATTCTCGTCGCGTTCGTCAATTAGCTCCTGTTGAATTTCTTGATCGGATATATTCATCGTGATTGAATAATCAATCAACGAAGTGATACAGGGATGGTATGAAATATGATACAACAAGTTCAATTCGCGACGAATAAATGCTTTGAAATTCACAATTTGATTTCTTGACTCGGTAGGTACAGTAATTATCTTTATCGCCATTTCTAATTCATGATCATCTTCATATCCATATCGGTTTGCCAATACTAAATCTTTTATTTTCCCCAACACAACGGTGCTAAAATTCCCCGTGCCAATTTCCCGAACAAACTCAAATGATCGTTTCAATCGTGGTGCATAAAATCGTTTCTGAAAATACTTTGATATTGGTGGAATTGTTGGGGAATGCGAAGGTGTGATTGGGGATTCAATTGAAGTTACCTCAGAATCCATCGAGCCTGTACTACTTTCACCACTTGTAATTCCACTATCCTGAAAACTAATTGGATTTGAAATATGTCTCCGATGACCTTTCTGTCTATCCAATAAACTATTATTTCTTCCTAATGGTCGATAACAATCAGATACTACCCGTTGGTTTTCCGTTTTGTGCTTTGGTGATGATAATTTGTACCCCTTGTTTGGAGAAGTCAGAGCCGTTGTTCCTAATGGTGGTTGTCCTCCTTCTCGCCTTGATTCTCTTAGAAGAGTTGTGGAATCATTTGCCTGGCTAAAACTGAGAAATGATCCACTATTAACAATTGGTGTTGGTAAATATGAAATTCTGTCAAATTGTGCTATTGTCGGGCTGATGGTTGATGTCGACGATGATGGCGATGATGGTGATATTGAGGATGATGGCGATGATGGTGATATTGAGGATGATGGTGATGTCTTTACAAAGCTTACAGGTTCTCCCAATGCGTGAGCCATCCGGTGACATATGGATGCAGAAGATGTTGCTGATGTGGCTGTTGGGACATGAATTCGTAATTCTTTGTTATTTGATCGTTTTACATTTGGTGATATTGGATTATTGTACATTGGCACATTATTGGCTGGGTGGTCAGCCGTTCGATTGATTCGTCTTACCCCAGTCCCCGATGTTGATGATGATGATGATGATGATGCAGATGATGATGCAGACGATTTCATTGATTGTGATTGATTCTCACTTATCCCTTACTGTGTATGCTAATAAATTCGAGTGTCCTTGACACTAGTTGACCTAATAAAAACAAATACCAAAAAAAATTCCAATTGGTGGGAACCCCTGTTTTGATAAAAACTGCAAATATTTGATAAATATTCAAAACCTGCAACTAAAAACAACCAGAAAATCAATGACCAGGATGCTCTCTCTATATATTAATATCTGGAACCACCGGGATTGATGAGATGGAATTTCGACTATTACTAATAATAATAATAATAATAATAATTAGAATTAGAATGTTCCTTACTAGCTAATAATTTTTTGGGGTAATTTCGCACCTTTCTTTTTTTTTGGTTGTTGTTGTTGTTTGGCTCTTGTAACTTGAATCTACCAAGGAGGATGGGGTGGGGTCTCCAAATGCTGAGATGGAATATGCAACTAATGTAATTCCACCTGGGATTGAAATAAATGATGCAGCTCTTCTCAAAATATGCTCTCTTGATAATAGCGGTCACTCACAAACACTGCCCCTGCTGCACTTGTACACGCACGGTCCAGTGTACCCAAAAAGAAACCAATCTCACGTTAAACTCGAAGGAAAACGTGACTCAAGGAAAAAATCGGGATACAGAACCACACTGAGATTAAGTTAATCTTCTCTTATCCTGTTATGTAGATGGATTTGCTGGTCTGTGTCGTCAAACCTGGTGTATTTGGTGGAAAGCCAGCAGTTAAAATGTCCTGAATTCTTAAAATGACCAAGCACTTCACTGTTTGTTTTGACCAGTCGCTCTATTTCTTTCCTATTTATTTATTTTCCCAGTCAAAAAATTCAACTGGAGAAACCAAAAAAAAAAAAAAAACACCAAACGAAAAAAAGCAAAAAAGCAAAA
>JAKUCC010000337.1:0-11329 GCA_030563365.1 Hemisphaericaspora xylanilytica | reverse complement strand
AAATGTTATCGATTATACACGGAAGAATCATACAAGAGAGAAATGTTACCAAATTCAATCCCCGAAATTCAGAGGAAAAACCTCGCTCATACAATCTTGATGTTGAAAGCAATGGGGATTAATGATTTATTAAATTTCGAATTTATGGATCCACCATCGACAAACACCATGATGGTTGCTCTTCAAGATTTATATGCATTGGATGCATTGGATGATAATGGTGATTTGACATCTTTAGGCCGACAAATGGCCGATTTACCAGTGGAGCCAACACTTGCTAAAACATTAATCAAATCAATTGAGTATGGATGTGCTGATGAGATTTTGAGTATAGTTGCCATGCTTTCGGTGCAAACGATTTTCTATCGACCTAAGAATAAACAAGCGCAAGCTGATCAACGAAAGGCAAGGTTCCACCACCCCATGGGTGATCATTTAACATTATTAAATGTTTTCCAACTGTGGCAACTTAATAATTATAACAAGACTTGGTGTACCGAGAATTTTATTCAAGAACGAAGTATGAGACGAGCCATGGAGGTTAGAAAGCAGCTAAAATCAATCATGGTTAAATTTGGTCATCAAATTCGATCATGTGGATCAAACATTGATGCAATTAGAAAGGCTCTATGTTCAGGATATTTCAAAAATTCCGCCAAACGAGATATGTATGGAGGATACAAGACTTTAACCGAAGGCACTCCGGTTTATTTACATCCTTCATCATCGTTATTTGGGAAATCCCCGAGTTATTTAATCTATCATACCTTGTTATTGACTACTAAAGAGTATATGCATTGTGTATGTGTGGTTGATCCAAAATGGTTTTATGAATTGGCACCACGATTTTTCAAACCCGGTGATCCAGAATCGATTAGTGAACAAAAGAAACAACAAAAGATTGTGCCATTGTCATCGAGGAATTCTGATGATTGGAGAATAAGTACTAAAAAGAGGATGGCGCGGTAGAATAATGGCCTTGATACTTTTATCAGATTGTATTTTGAGAACTGGAATTTGTATATGCGGAAGATCATCCCATTTCTGTTGATCTTGATAAAACATATAGTCAGATGACAATGCTACCATGTGAACAGTAATCAAGGATGCATCAATATACATCCCTTCCACGGCTAGACTTTGGATGGAGAACTAGTTCTTAGCAATATACAGAGAAAATGCGCTTTCCACGCAACACGTACTCAACCTTATCCTGGGGGATAACACTATCACGAGCACTATGTAAAAGAACTCAAGAGTAACATGCATGTCTAATATGTAAGAGTCGTATAAAACCTACTTTTCTCCTTTCATTATTTGTAATGGCTTATTTAGAATGAATGTAAGTAATGCTGAGGATTCTAGAATTAACCTTTGCGATTTGATGAGCCTAGCTCTCACATTTAGTATTCTATGTAAAACTCTCCAGTGATCAACGGCTCTAAAATATGACACAAACCTAATTGTCGATAAGATTGCATGTCTCGCTTTATATAAACCCAAATGGTGGAAATCAATTTCCTTAAATATCAAAACAATGAAAATCGCAAATAACGTGATAGGTAGTTTACATGATAGGTAGTTAACGTGATAGGTAGTTAACGTCTTTGTGACTAAACAAACTAACTTACACCAAAAGTGGAATCTGCATGATATCGAAGTATATTACAAATAACGGAAATATAAACGAAACGCGGGATTTATGTTGCTCCATTGCAGAAGCTACACTTAAGTGCCAATGTTTAAGTGTCCATATGGGTCTGGAGTTGCTCCTGTGACACCAAACCCACAAAACCCCGACGTGACCATTTATTAGGATCCCTGTACCTTATGACTTTATCTGGAGGAACCGTTGGCATATAGCCAACTCGAAAATCGAGTTACATTTTTCTCACGTGATATTTTTACGACGGTTGAGGTTTGCATTACCCAAATAGGAAATTTCTTTTAGTAGTATATAATCCCGGATGAAAAGGCTTTGACATTTATGATCATTCTGAATGGTTGATCAACTTTATAAAAAAACACACACACTAGACTACCCACTTCTTCTCTGTTGACGTACTACTCACACACACCACGACATACAATGTCAACATCACCCGAATCCACCAATCGCTCTCCATTCGAATCGGGTGACACAAGCACTCCAATTACCCCATCCAACAACACTTCCACCCCTCCATCCACCACCAGTTCCAGCAATTCCAACAATTCCACAACGTCCACCCCAACCACATGTGTGCCCCTCATTACCGATCCCAAAACGGGTGACTTCTTGGATCCAGCAACAAATAGGAGAATCACCCTCAAGGGAATCAACGTCGACCTGGCGATGAAATTCCCCACGGTTCCATTAATGCCATCACACGCGGGCACGGCTGACGATCCCAATAGTATATTCTTCAACGACGACCAAGTGTCCTTCGTTGGTCGACCATTCCCGATCCTGGAGGCACGAACCCATTTCGAAAGAATAAAATCATGGGGGTATAATACCATTAGATACTTAATCACCTGGGAGGCCATTGAGCATGAATCCCCCGGGGTGTATGATGATGACTTTGTCGATTATACGATCTCGATTGTGGAGATATTGGCCGATGTGGGTGGGTTATATGTGTTTTTTGAGTTTCATCAGGATGTATGGTCGCGATATTGTGGTGGTAGTGGGGCCCCCATGTGGACATTATATGCGGCTGGGCTTGAACCCAAACGATTTTGTGCTACTGAAGCAGCAATCTTTCATAATGAGACTAGGTTTCATGATTCGTCGAGGGATAAGTATCATAAAATGCTTTGGACGTCGAATTATAAGCGATTGGCGAGTATGGTTATGTTTACGTTGTTTTTCGGGGGGAAGACGTATTTCCCTGATTTGATGATAAATGGAGAGAATATTGAGGACTATTTACAAGGCCATTATTTGAATAGTGTTAAATATATTTGGCAAGCTATTTGTGATCGATTACCTAATTTAATTAGCAATGGGACCATTTTGGGGTTTGAATCTATGAATGAACCAAATTGTGGATTAATTGGTCATCCAAATCTTGGAGAATTGCCTAGTTCCCAACATCTTCGGGTGGGGACTACGCCGACACCATTTGAGGCGATGAAGTTGGGGATGGGGTTTGCATGTGAAGTTGATGATTATAGAATCGCAATCACGGGACCGACTAAAGTTGGTACTAAAATAATTGACCCACAAGGTGCAAGAGCATGGTTATCACCACAGGAAGCGGAAATTATCGATAAACGATACAATTTCAACCGGAGTCCGAAATGGAAACTTGGAGAATGTATATTTGCAAATGTTGGAATCTGGAATTGGACAAATGACAACAAACCCTCAACCACCACCAAATCACGACTTCAACAATCTTCCTCCCAATGCAAGCTTCTCGACCCTGAATATTTCCGACGCGATCCAACCTCCACCACCACCACCCCCTCCCCCATAATCGATATCGACCACTTCATAAACCACAACTTCATAACCCACTACCTCAACTTCAAACAAACCATCCGCAGTATCGCCCCGGACTGTTTCCTCTTTCTCCAATCGCCAGTCCTCGAGATCCCACCCCACACCAAAACCAACCCCCTCCGCATCATCGACACCAAAACCGTCTATTGCCCCCACTACTACGACGGGCTTTCACTCATGTTCAAACGGTGGAATACGACATATAACGTCGACACCCTCGGGATCATGCGGGGCCGATACTGGAACCCAATTTTGGGGGTTGCCATTGGACCCAAATCGATCCGCAACTGTATCGCGCGGCAATTTTTGGAGATTAGACGAGAGTGTGAGGAATTTATGGGCCCCGGGGTGCCGATATTGATGAGTGAGACGGGGATGCCATTTGATATGGATGATAAGTATGCGTTCCGTACTGGTGACTATGGTGCCCAGACGGCGGCGTTGGATGTGATTTGCAATGCGTTGGAGACGGCGAATATGTCACATACGTTCTGGTGCTATACTAGTGTGAATAATCATAAATGGGGCGATGGGTGGAATAATGAGGATTTTGCATTTTGGTCAAGGAGTGATCGGATGGTGGATGATGAGGAGGAGGATCTGATGGGGGAGACGGGGGAATGTATGAGAGAGACAGGTAGTAGTGGTAAGCGGGGGAAAATCAACCGGTTTAAGTTGAATCGAAAGGGGTCGAGGTTGAATCAAATTGCGGTTGTTGTTGAGGAAAGTGAACGGAATTCAGATACTGATGGTGAGTCATCAGATGGGATAAGTGTGAGACAAGGGAGGAGTGACGGTGGATTGGTAAAGACAATTCCGGAATATACTGTGTCTAAACGCATATGTGATCCCTCGGTGGATGGAGTTAGAGCTGCGAATGCGGTGATTAGACCATATTGTATCGCCACTAGAGGAGTGATAGTGACATCTGAATTCAATATCAAACTGAAGAAATTTAAACTCAAGTTAAAACTTGAAAAGAAGGATTTTGATAGTTACCCCACTGTGATTTTCTTACCTAAATGGCATTATCCGAATCTTCAACCCGAGGACGTGGAATTGAGTTCCGGAAATGTGAAGTATAATCAAGAATTGGAAGTTCTTGAATGGTATCATGCCAATGGAAACCCCCCAAATTTGAAATATTATGAAGAAAGTATCACAATTAGAAATCAAGAAACTAAAGGAAATTCATTTATGGATATACTAACTTGTAAAATTATGTAAATAGATAGATCTATATATATACAAATGCATATCTTTTAAAAGTCAAATGCATCATCTTCATTATCATCTCGTTGTCGTTTTGATCCAATTCCTTTTAATTCCTGTTTAATCAACCCATTAACAAATCGAGTGAAATAATCAATATATGGTTTCAAACTAGTCTTTTCATAATCCTGAATTTTCTTGCTCTCAGTATCCTCACCCGTTGAATCATCCTGCCAAGCTTCCAATTCTCGTTGTACTTGTCGTAAATTGGGGGCATGCATGGGGTTGAATCCATAATCATCATCTTGTGGATTTCCCGAAATGTTCTTGGTGGGGTCAAATGGGACACAAATATTCCCTGTGCTTGGATGAATACAAAATGGTGATTTTAGCAAGTGGATTAATTGTCTTGACACTTCAACATCTAATCTTGGATACATATAGTACATGATAATATCCTTCTTCGCTTCATTTAATTGATTAACTTGGATATTATTCTTAAGTACGCTTCTTGCTACTGAGTTTATATCTTCCCATTTTGATCTTGAATCGGAATATTTTGCTTGTGATTTCCATTTATTTCTTAATTCAATTTGTAATTGTTTATGAGGAATAAACGATAACAATTCCTCAACTTTGGTCCAACCGTCATTACTTTCAAAACTAGTCAACCATGGATTTTGTTCATCCAAAATAACCTTGGTGAACTCACCCTTTAAAATCTCAAATGATCGTTCAATATGAGGATGAAATGGACGTTTTATATTCATCGATTTCGAATTCTTACCCAAAATATCCAAATATTCAACAATACCTCTTCTGGCACCTTCATCCAACTCCCTTGCTCTCGCATCACTAACCCAACAATGGGCCCCTCTTCTCCCGGAGAAAACCCACACCAAGTGTTCAAACCCAAAATCTTGTCTCAATGCACAGTCAATAATCTTGGACCCAACTTGAATAAATCGCCAACACTTCTCACAAATATCAGTCCCACTACAACAAGTTCTAATATCATCATAATCAGTCAAATCGATATCAAACACCAACTCCTTCGATTCTGGCTTTAACGCATTTTTAGGTAAACTTTTCCGTTGATTGGGATTATGCTTATACTTTGCCCCAATTTCAAACCGGGTTGGATTTGCCGCAATCACCGACTTTTTGAACTCGTCCAAAGTGGCAAAGGAATTATACCGTTGATAAGCTCCTGATCGATATTCATAGGCGAATTCTCTCATGGTGAAATCTTTGGTTGGTTTAGGTGAATGACTTAACCATTGGAAAATTTGTCGAAATGGAAGAAGTCGTTGATAATAGAAGATCATATCTGCTTCTGTTGGTTTCGACGAGGTTGGATGAACTGCTGGAGTATCATTGTCATTGAATGACTGTAATGTGACTTCCTCTTGAGTCATTTCTGATTTGGTTTGACTGTTGATGAGTAGAGGTTGAGTATAAATGAAAAGGATGGCAACGTGTAGCTTCTCTGTTGGGTGGAAATGAAAATCATCAAGAGACGCGTCGCGGATAGTAAATTGTCCTTGAAACTAAAACGACATTTATCAATTGCGACATTATTGGCTTAACCCAGACCCACCATATGCAAGTAGCCATCAATTGGAACTGGTATAACCTAAAGAACGCTAAAAGAAGATATTCAGGGAAAGCTGGTTTCTTGATTTAGCATCTAAGAAAGTTTGGGTGACCTCAAAGTGGGAGAAGAAATAGATTTCTCATCTGCGATGGATGATCAATGAGAAATGAAAGGGTCCTTCAATCTGACTTTCTTCTCACCATGTCACTTCTTAGATCGTCTTTATATAGTGTTAGCATATCTAGTATGTCTTATCATATCTATTATTCCTTACAGTTTCCCAATGATGAGGGGCGATTAGAGTTTTGTTAATTTAGTTCATTTATGTCATGCAAAGATTGCAGCCATATGTCATATATTAACACAGGATAGAAGATCATCTGATACCATATACAATGCCTTTGGGTTCCTATCTGAACGTGAAGGACAGTGATGAAATTATCGATATATTTAATATCAAACTTTTCATTAAAGAGCATATAAGAGATCTGGAGGCTTCAAAAGGCTGCAATTTCTGTCTATAAACTGATTTATATTAATCTACAAAGCATAAGCTATTATTCTAATTAGTAACATATATCAATGAAACTCCTTCATCACCAGCGGTTACCAATTTATTACCATGGTCTAAAATAGCAAAGTCCAATACACCCATATTATGACCAACCCCAACGAATAATTCATCACCGGTTCTTGCATCCCATTTATAAATCTTTCCATTCATACTCAGCCCTACTAACATTGGAGTATCATCAATAAATTGTAATTTAGTAATGGCATCATCTACTTTAATATTTCTTCTTAATCTCCATTGAGCAGTATCGAAAAGTAATACATCCCCTGAGACTAATCCAATTGCTAATAAATTAATTGACGATGACTTACACCAATCAATAGCTTCAATTGATAATTCAGCGAGATCATCGACATTTTCCAATGTTTTGAATGCATGGACGATTTTCCCGGTGTCGTTGTTTATGATTGCCAATTGTCCATCTCTTGCTCCAATAGCAATAACATTTTGTAATAATTTGATTGTGACCCAAGGACTTTCAACTCCTTTGAAATCATCATGAGGTTGTAATTTATAGTTGATACCACCAGTGAAACAATTCCAATTGACGACAGTACCATCTTCTGAAATTGACACTAAGGATAATTCATTGTCGTCTTTCCCCGGGATAAATACTGCTCCATTACATTCTAAAGAATGGGAGAACCCAGACATGATTTGTACTAATGATTTCAGGTCATTATCAATTTGATAACACCATACTGACCCATCAATACTTCCAAATGCAAAATACGGTAAAGTTGGATGAACAGTGATGAATAATACTTCTTCAACTTCTTCCAATTGGCCAAATTTAGTCCATTTTTCACCAGTTTTATTTGCTTGATACACTTGAATACAACCAGCCATGTCACCAGTTATAACGTATTTACCATCATTGGTGAAACCACCGGATATGACTGATTCTTTATGACCTTGGATCTCTCCTACAAAACGAGGTGGTTGGGTGTGGGTAGTCCATAAATAGGCGGTGTTATCACCTCCACCAGTGACTACCATGGGGAGTTTTGGATGGGTGAAGATGGTGAATATACTATCTTTATGTTGATCAAAGTAAGTCCACGAGTTGTTACTCATGTCTATTTCAATGACATCGTTATCTTCGTCTTGTTGTTGATCGATTTCCATGTCATATTCCACATCTTGGTCATCATCATCATCTTGTGGTTCTGGTGCATTGATGTCATCATCGGGTACTTCTTCTGCTACTTCATTGATGTCTATGAATTCTTCCTCCTGTTGTTGGTGTTGTTCTTGCTCTTGATGTTGTGGATGTTGTTCAGATGGTGGTGACATTGTATTAATCTGATTATTATATTGTATTATAGAGTGTTATTAGTAATACTCTAGTAGGTGATTGAAATGTATCAACTAAAATGTGAAAAATTAATTACTAAACAAAATTAAAAAAAAAAAAAAATTGAGATGAGTTTACATACGCCACTGATACTACTACTACTACTACTACTACTATACTTATACTTAGTGTATAGTATATATATTGTATAGTGTATATATATATATACAATTGTATCTACTCTGGATAGCCTATACTACTATTACTAATATCAGTACTACTATTATTATTACTACATCAATTACTAATAGTATTAAGTAATACAAACTAACAGTAACCAATCTACAAGAAGTCACGTGATAACATTTACTATAGTATAGTATACTATATAACCCATTAGTAATAGTAGTATATAGTATATATGTAGTATGTATATAGTAAACAAAGAGAGTGGGGTATATATACATCTACATCTACAGCATACAATATGAAAGAAGGTGTAATCCTATAATTATACAACCATTGTATACTTATATAATGCATAGTAGTAATATTCTTAAAAGGGTAATCAATCCACAGGAAGAAACAATAGTAGTACTATAGTAGTACTATACTATAGTATACTATACCTATATTATGTTATACTAGTACTGTTGTATTATTGAGTTAATGTATGATATACATTGATACATTATTGTATAGTATATACTATATACTATAGTAGTAGTAGTAGTAGTAGTAGTATAGAGTAAGTGAGTATAGTACTATTAGTAATCCTGCATATAATTTACAGTTTATTTTTTTATTTCTTTTTTTTTGTCTCTTTTTTGTTTTTTTCTTACATCTTTTTTCTTCTGGTACTAAGTACACTACCTTTTATACTACATACTACACTTATACTATACTATACTTATACTATACTATACTAATATACACTATACTAAAGTAAAAGCCATTCATACATACATACATACATAATAAAAAACAATACAGAATAAAAAAAAAGAAAAATTAAAAATTAAAAAAAAAAAAAATTAAAAAAACTTTACAACCCACCATCTTTACAACCACTTGACTTACTACTTACTACTACTTACTAGACTATACTATATACTATACACCTATGTTCTACTACTGATTGTTACTACTACTACTACTAACTATTACTATTACTACTAATATATCATATACTACTACTATACTAATATACTACTACTATAACTATACACAGAAAGAGAGATACACTACATAACATACAACACATTACTCAACCATTTAAGTTAATATTATGACATCCTTTACAACCAATAGTAACAATAGTAATACTAATAACAACACCCAATCTAATACTACTACTACTGCTACTACTGATACAGCTACTACTGATAGTATTAACAACAACGACTCATCAATAGTTGACTTATTCTATTCCGCTAAGAAATTATTAAAATTACAACCACGTATTAACAACAGACACACAAGAAACCAACAAATGAATACTATACCTAACACTACTACTACTACTACTACTACTACTACTATGGCTAGTAGTAATAACACACCCAATCATATACACAATAATAACAATAATATTCATCTACACGATAATGTATTGGACCTACTATCACCACTATCAATAGACGATTTAAAGAATAGTAACCACCATAACACCACTAATATGAACACTCCATCAATACATCCAACCAATAAACAACAATCATCAACATTCATCACAGTAACACCAAAATCAGACCATTCATCATCATCACCAACATTTATCAAACAAGAATTCCCAAAACAAAAATCAAATTTAACATCATCATTAACAAAATTAAATGAAAATGGAGGAAATTACCACCATAGGCCGACGAATTCACAATCAAATACATCGACTGGTTCAATTTCAGGTTCAACTACAACTTCAACAACAACGGTAACTGCCACGGCGACAACTACAACAGCTGGTGTTTCTTCCACTTCATCATCTTCCTCCACGCCAACAGAGGCTGCTCAAAAGCCGACTGAATGTTTCAATTGTAAAACACTAAAGACACCTCTTTGGAGAAAAGATGCAGAGGGAAATACTTTATGTAACGCATGTGGATTATTCCTTAAACTACACGGGACAACAAGACCGCTTTCATTGAAAACTGATGTAATCAAGAAAAGAGCATCAAGGAAATCAGCAGCAAATGCTAAATTGTCTACGTCTCAACCAAATGGATCAAGTCAATTTATTTCATCGTCATATTCCAATGCCAAGTCAGATTTACCAAAGTTAAAACCAGTACCAACTCCAGGATCCTCAGTACCTTCCACAACAGCAACTTATAATTCTCCTACTGGATCGTTACTGTCTTCATCGAATCAACGATTTAAAAATGTGTTGATTTTACCAAAACCAGCAAGTGGAACCAATATCGCTAAATCAATACCAATACCGACACAAGCATCACCACAACCATTTTCCCCGGCATCACCTTATACAGTAAATACCAATCAACCATTCAAGAGAAAGAAATCCGAGGTAAATATTGCATCAATGGCAACAAATGAGGATGGTACTGGTTTATCATCATTTACAAATAGAAATAGAATTCTGTCTTCAAGTTCATTGAGTAACACCACCCTTTCAACTTCTCATAAACGAAATTCATTCACATCTTCATCATTCCAATCGTCATCATTGAATCGTCGAACTTCATTATCAAATATGCAAAGAAAATCATTAATGAATACTCCAACAAGTTCATTGACTTCGACAAATATTAATATTTTGAATCAAAGGTTCCCACAAGCGGTGTATTTTGATACCTTCTCTCAAACTCAACAACAACTGCAACCATCGCCATTCCACCAATCATTCCCAGCCCAGCAACAGGCACAGCAAGTGCAACAAGGACAACAACAACAAGTCACACCATTTATGTCGAGAACTAACAGTGCAACTACGTTGATGAACCAAAATCCAAATTCAGCGGCCATGGAATCATCTACAAATACAACAGGAGGAACTCCTGGATCCAATGCATCGTCTCCTTCATTTATGTTGTATCAAGGAGGAGTCGATTCACCTGCCTCAGTTCCGGCTACACCCTTAAATGTTTCCGATCTCTTACCTTCATCGGGAATGAAGACGGCACAACAAGTTCCATATAA
>JAKUCC010000336.1:0-11341 GCA_030563365.1 Hemisphaericaspora xylanilytica | reverse complement strand
TTATCTTATGTAAACAGGTTGTAATCAAAATCCATGTGAGGATGATGATGAGATGATGATGGCGGTGGTGATGATGGTAATTACATCATCGTGGATTTAGTCTAGATTCAAAGGTTTTTCGACAAACAAGGTGATTCCCAATTTCAGGAATAAGATGTCCATTTGTACGAAGATAAAAGAGATTAGTGCTAACGTGTAATTGAATGACTAGTATATATTGACGTAATTAACTTAAACTCAAAATGTCATACAGATGAAAGCGTATTCAGTGTACTAGCGGAGAATGTTTTAGTCTGATATGTGGGTTGTTTATTGGTGGATGGGTGTTTGTAGTAAAATTCAGTCGTTCCCGTAGTTTGAATCTCAACCGTTACAGAAATAAAAATCAGCTGATTTTTTTTTTATTTTTATTTTTAATTTTTTTTTATTTTTTTTTTTATTTTTTTTCTATTGTTATAGTGTAATAGTCTACTTGCCCATTTACATTGTTAATTCCGCTTATGTTTATAATTTTTGCGTTTTGTGTTTGTAGGTTAGTAGACTACTGAGTCTTAGTTAATGCTGTGATTAACAATAAGGGGGAACTTGGTTTAGAGAGTTAAGCGTCTTTATTTTAGTCAGTTGAGACGAACCATGTCATGATATTCCGGGTGATAAGTTATTCTTTATATGAGAAACAAGGTGATTGAATAACTACGTCATAGAGCCAACAGACACTTTGATGGTATGGATACCGATGATTAAATGCAGGGAAGTACATTGATCTACATTTAGCAATAAAGAAAAACAGACGTAAACAACGGAAAGGAAAAGAAAGACACTAACAAGACAAACTAAGAAACTAAGAAACTAAGAAACTAAGGAACTAAGGAACCAAAAATAAAAGTAAGAGAAGTGTAAGTATGAAAACTCTATTGTTTGATTGATTGTTTATTGCTTTTTCTCTTCTTTTCTTTTCTTTTCTTTTCTTTTCTCACTTATGATTCATCTTGTATAATTGTTTATAGTGTATACTGTATACTGTATACTGTATATTGTGTGTTAGTGTTTATATTGTATTGTTGCATTTGACTAAAAAGAAGGTTTATTGGTTTTTGTGTTGAATTGACTGTGCCGTATTTTCCCTTTGAATATAAAAAAAATAAAACATAAAAAAAAAAAGAATTCATCATTTAATTAACACGCTTCTTCTCCCTTTTCTTTCTCTCTCTCCTTTTTTTTTTTCTACCCAACCAAATATTTTACTTTTACAACCAAATTTTACAACCAACCAACCTTCTTTTCCATAATCAAGCTAAACTTAACTTGATCTAAAGACGTTCATACAAGAGAGAATTACCTATTACACACAACAGCAATAGCAACAGCCCGCCCTGACCTAACAATACAAACACAAATCCCCGCCACCTTTTTAAACCACTCAGTTTTTTTATAGAAATTGATACAAGATTTATACATATTGACAAGAAAGAAAACCACACCATGTCCCAGTTTCAGACATATATAGAAAGTAACATACCCACCGCCAACAACAACAACAACGCAGATTCAAACACATTCTTTGACTTTGAGTCAGCAGATGAATTCTTGGATTGTATATCAGGTGCCTTACCCCACCACTCACCACATGCACTTGATCACACCCCTTTACAACCAGACAACATAGACAGCCTATTGAATGCACCCGATTTGTATTCACCAGTGTCATTAGATGGTCAAGAGATGAATAATAATCAATTATTCAACCAGAATGGCAATGACAATAATTACACTAATGACAGACGTGTTGCTACTAGTTATTCGTCAGATAATTCATTAGATTGGCAAGACTATAATAACAATAGCAACAATAATAATAATAATAATAACATTATGGTTGATAATGAATTGGAGCAGATTTTGTCCGGAACTTCCAGTGGATCACCATTTTCACATGATGAAATAACTCCAGTATCCAATCCTTCATTGACCTCGTCTACATTCACATCCCCAGAACCTGCCAGTCAACAAGTAAAGCAATTAACAAGTCAAGAGACATTAAAGGTGCTTGAGTCAATACCGGTGTCGCGGGTATCCATTGCAGAGGCAACACCAGGACCAACGGCTACAACAAAGGGAAAGAAATCAACCAAAAAGTCAAACGGTATCTCCAAACCAAAATCAAAGGATAAGAACTCCCATAATATGATTGAAAAGAAATACAGAACAAATATCAACTCCAAGATATTAGCCTTGAGAGACGCAGTTCCATCTTTAAGGATTGCCGCTGGATCGAATGATGTTACCATGGCTGATTTGGAAGGGTTAACTCCAGCCTCAAAATTAAACAAGGCCAGTGTTTTAACCAAAGCTACTGAGTACATCAAGCATTTAGAAAATAAGAATGCCGCGTTGAAGGAATCCAATTACAGATTACAAAGAATGATCCAAGAGGCAAGTTTGGTTGTACATCAACAGCCTATGCAAATATCACCAGTTCCAGTCCAACAAGTAGCCCACGATCCAATGCACGCACCTCCCCCTCCTCCTCCTCCTCACCAACAACAACAACAACAATTTTATCCCCATGGCCAGTTTGACACTGTTCCACCCCAGCCATTACAACAACCTCAGTTTATTCCACAAGCTCAGCAGGTACATGCTCAACAACAACAGCAACAACAACAAGCTGGTACACAACAACAATCGCAACCTAATCGGTTCTTGTTGGGTGGTATGGCTGCTGTTATGGGTACATCATTGTTTGGAGGAAGTGGAGAAAACGATTTCCGTAGTTTGGCAGCATTACCATTCTCTCATTTGTTCCCTAATGCATTGCTTCACCCAACTCCTTTAACTATTAATTTATGGAATTTTACAAAGTTATTATTGGTTATTGGTAGTTTGGCAAGTTTGTTGGTGCCTATATTGGCTAAAGCCGCTCAAAGGAAGAAAGATAAAAAGAGTGCAGCCGCTCCTGGTGATGCTGACGAGGACGATGACACGGTGCTAACTAATTGGTTCTTGATTCGTTTTGGATTGAAATTACCCCATAGGTTATCTCAGACCAGACGTGGAGCTATTATGTATCATTTGACGCTGGGAAGTTCATTTTCTTGGAATTCTTTGATTAACGATTATCTTTATTTGAGTAATTGCGAATTGGAATTTGAGACTTGTTTCTTGAGCCTATTGATTGGGAAGATTTTGATTGACAAGTATCCCATGGCTAAAGCATTCCTTAGTCATCAATTAATCATTAGAGGATCGTTAATATCGAATTTAGTTTACAAGGGCAATGACGAAGGATTGAAGAAGCTTAATCAGTTGATCAAGAACATTGATGGAATTTCCATGTTTGGAAGTGATTCATTGAGAACGAGATTGCAAAATGTTGCCCAGAGTCATTTAATTAATACTGGATTGGTTAATGATATACGGTACGTTGATCTTTATCAAAAATCAACCAGTTACTATGATATGATTTACAATTTCCGGGTGGCTGAGTTGATTGATGATTTGAACCTTGTCTATCTTGATTTGATTGCTGGCGATGAAAGAGACGAACAGATTGAAGAGCAGCTTTCGAAGGATTTGCAATTACTTGTTGATTGCATCGAAGAGGAAGATGCTGTTTATCCATATTGTCAATTATTCGACTCGCTTGTTAATAACTCCCCACAAGGATTGTATAAGAAATTAAAAGAGAAAGTCGAAGAGCATTTACAACGGTTTAAGGTTGAGATGGACGGGGTCGAATTGACTGATCATGAAATATTCAATACTTCTGATGAAGATGAAGATGAAGATGCTGTAATCCCCCGGGTGACCACACCAAAACCATCATTAGCTAGCCAGAAATCCTTAATTGATTCTTTGGACATAATCTCGCAAGAAGAATATATTGTTTTAACTTGTGAAACTATTTTGCATTTCAAGAATGAAAATGATGTCAGTAAGTTATTGCCTTATTTGTCCCACCTTGATAAAAAATTCAGTGTGTTATCATTCACGGCATTATTTAAACTTTTAGTTGATTTAGAGTCTATTAATGATGATTTGATTTGGATTTGTCGTGGTTGGTTAAGTGATGATTCCAAGGTGATCTTGGGTGATGAATTGAATAAGATGATTGTTGATGTTGTAATCAAGAAGGGGAAGATTTTAAATGGAGTGGAAGAACCAGAAAGTTGATTCAGTTACTTTATATGTGTTATTTATTCCTTGGATTTGTTTGATTTTAGTTGAAATTCATTGTACTTCTATGGGGCGTGCCTTTTTTTGTATAAGAAGAAATTTTATGCTTTCTTGTGTTGTTTATATTAATATTGGATAAGTTATTTAGTTAGTTTGAATGTATGATATTGGGGTATTTGACCAAATGTAAATGTCAAGGTAAAGTGTTTTTATTTGATTTGTTTTATGGGGATTGGGGAATGATCTTCTTTTACGCAGAGTTTTGAATTACGCAATCATAATGACAAGGAATAGGACTAGTTCGGTTTGGCAGTTTTAAATTCTCTAGAGGTGATGGAAGAAGAGAGAGAAACCTTCAATTCACACATATTTAATTGGGTTTAGATATATCAAATTCTGAGAATATGCTTTGAAACAGCTGAAATGTGTTAATGCTTGTACATTAATGTTGTAAATTTGCTCATTCGGCAAATTTGATATTGGTTCAATTAAATTCGATCTTATATATTAGAATTAATCTAGATTGGCTCGATACCAGTTTAATAATCTATGACTTTCTGTTTTGACAGAAGTTCATGTCTTACAACTTATCTACGATAATCCACCTGTAGTTTAACTCCGGCAGACTCGGATAAACACGAACCATTCCCGAGATAGTCATGCACTCGGACCCGGGAACAATAACGATCCATGACGCAAATGTGTGGGTAATTTTCAGTTGGTCAAATTAGGAGGTGTCGCGTGTAATGCCATGGTGGTTAGAGTGTCAATAATGTTTATTTGATATACAACTCAAACAAACACAATAAAATGGTATATTATAATTCAAAGATTTCTTAATGAAAACTGCTATAAAAAAACCTTCGACAAATTTCACCTGAGTGGGAATCGTTGAATACCCCTTTATTTATAGTCGCAGCTCGCCTTCCAGATTGTTTAGCCCACCGCCGCCGCCCCCCCTAAATCCTCTCGTGTTTGTCATTGTTCACATGGCCTCATTTATTCTTTATGTAACCTAATTCGGACTCTAGACCAACAATATGAATTAATCGATAATCGCCGGTGCTCGGCGGCCTCTGTTTTATAATGTAAGAGAATGGAAGTTCCCTGATGTTGAAGATATGTCGCGAACTTCGATACTATAGAGTTTTAACATGGTTGGAACAAGTCCGAGTATCTTTCAAGAGATACAATCAGGATATACTGATGTACAGCTCTTGGATTATAATACTGGATGGATGATGGCGGGTGGTAGTCCCCCTTTAATGTATTCAACGTGACCAAAGAATGGGAACAATAACATTTACTCGGAATGCATATATTAAATGTTTGGGACCCCCTGTAGTTTCATTATCCCTGTAAAAGTATCTGTTTTGTATGAATTTGGCATCAACCCGGGAATTCTCGGGAAAATGACTATGGAGTGCACACTAACGTTAAGTAACATATAAAAGAAGGGAGAACCGAAGTGAAATACTGGCGAGCTGAAGATATTATCGATATCTCACTTCCACTGGGAATGCTGTCCAGCAAGTCCAGTGGGAGAGGAAAAATAGAAAAAGTGGCGAGTTAACCTTCTCATCGATAGAGTATACGTTAACACCACATAATTAAGCCTTAGTACGCTAGTCAGTTTATTATTGGCTTTCACCTTAGCTAGCTTCTCGGTCTGCTCTTGTCTTCTAAGGATTTGCCAACGCTGCTTCAGTTTAAGTTGTAAAAACTGCTACCTTTAGAACCTTGAAAGTTGTAGCACAAATATTTCCAAATATCTCCAAATTACATTTAAA
This sequence comes from Hemisphaericaspora xylanilytica, assembly GCA_030563365.1. Classification (NCBI taxonomy): domain Eukaryota; kingdom Fungi; phylum Ascomycota; class Pichiomycetes; order Serinales; family Debaryomycetaceae; genus Hemisphaericaspora; species Hemisphaericaspora xylanilytica. Next base: position 5,375 of record JAKUCC010000336.1, on the reverse strand, counting down.
AGTTATAGGTTTAACCAAGAAACTTCGCTGATACTTTGAGATATCTCACATAATACAAATTGAAAGAATTGGTCAGAGGATTTGTACATTGTTGTTTCAACTGCCAGTTTGCAGTGATTACCAGATAATTAGAAGTTTGCTGTGGGTCATGACAAGCACCATGTTTGGTTGAATAGTAATTACGTAAGCCGATACCGAGTTAATGTTGGCAACACAAACCTCTATATGGTCTCAACATCTACAACAGGGGCTCTCCTTAAGTTTACTTCTCGGTTAGCTTGCTATTGAAGGTTGAACTCATATTAAACTGTCTAATCTAACACATGTTATTCTTTAATTCAACGTTGAGAAAAACGATGACATCACTTACAGTGCCCGCTGGAGGAGGCATCAAAATATCAAAAATTGATCCTCCTGTTTGTTAAATTACCCAACATCAGGGTACTGGTATCAGAAACCTTATCTCCGCGCAACAACTAGTCTTAATCACATGTCTTTTCTTATGTAATGACAATATTACGGTACACGACATGGCTTTGTTCAATGATACCATTTTAGGAATGATTCATACTTCGGAGTGTGGCGGGTTTTGCAGTGAGTTGCATCTATCTGCTTTTAAGATATAGTTTGAATAGCTCTTTAAAGCAATGTATCCAAACGGCGAATCACGTGTATAGCTGAATGACTCACACGGTTGAATTATTAGTCTCGGGGCACGTTGGTAGGCTGCACAAACTTAAGGATACGATGATGGACATGTTGTCGTCTATCACATATGTTATACTTCATCATGATGGCGAGGTAGGCCGTTGAGACTGCTTGGTTGGGCTTAACAATCGACTAATTTTCTTCCAAAGTCACATGATTGGATATTAGCGACAACTAGAATAATGGTGTGGATCGGTGATGCACTTTGGTGTTACCAATGCTTTCCCAGTGATCCCAAAAGAAATATTCGAAAACCAAGCACATCATCTAAACTTCGTGAGCTTAAAAACCAAGAAACGGTTTTGGAAAGTATCAAACTAAGTTGCCATTACAACCGGTGGTGGTTGCAAAACGTGTAATTAAACCAACTAGGTGCAAAAAAAAAGAAAGAAAAATCATGACCTTCTCTCACCTTGGATTTCATGCAGGCTTACAATGCCCTCAAGCATTCCAGTCCATGCACAAGCAGCCAATCATCATCATGCGAAATGTAAGAATTAAAAGAGACATTGTCAAATGAATTCTAGAAATGTCTCTCGGCATGCATACCTGCTAAAATCTGATTATTATCGAATTTCAAAGAATTTTTTTATTTTTGCAGCTTGGTAATCAGAGCCTGTAATTACAACAATAGCCAGTATCTGTGATCTCTTTCGAGACCCATCTAGCTGCCCAAGAGTTCCTCAGGCGGTTTTTGCTGTAGTTTGAAGGAACACTGGTGAAGGGGTGCAGCGGAAATTTCAGGTGTTGATGGTATTTTCTTACGAATAATAAATTGGCATTTCCGTCAAAAGTCGATTTGGACTTTCCCACTATATCCGTCGCCTCTCTTAAACTTGTCGTTGACACCTAGGAATATAAGTGGGAAAATCAGTCGCTCTGCGCCTCGTAGATGATTTTTGATTTTTGAATGATTATATTATTTTTTAATGATCGCATTATTTTTTAATGTAATTAATAATATTTTTCTTTGTTGTTCCAACGGCACAAACAAATAACTGGGCAAAGAACTTTGACAAACTTGAATGATGGAAGCCTTCAATGACATAAAGCCATTTGCATATTTCCGGAAGCTGCTGCAAAGGAATATGAAAACAGTCGATGGGTGTTTGGTTGTCATTATACTTGTAAAATATGAGTCCGTAAACAAATGGCTTACATTGGAGATAACAACATAGGAATCCTCTACACAAGAACCCCCCCAAAATGTTCAAAACAGCGCATTGGTTCAAGGTTTCAAAAGTACGATGATGCACGAATTAAAATTTCGGTCAATTGTCCGTTTATCCTTTCGGACGGACATCTTGTGTTTCAGGTTGCATAGATTTGAAGAGGAGTTTAAAAAATTAACATCATTATTCCACTAGCATATCCCCATAATTCAAACTTGAAGAAAAATTCAAAAAAAAAAAAACAATTGGAAAAATGAAAAAAATATTTTATTTTTTAAGAAAATTTAATTAATAAATTCAGTTCTAGAAAAAGAAGAAATTCATTTTTCCATCTAAAAATTTCATTCTATTTGTGGTGAGTTTACGTTGTTGGACTTTGTAGGGTACACCATTAGACAGTCTGATCATAAGATATTTGGACTATATTAACAGTGACGAATATGTTTACATTGCTCAAATATAAAACATACACCAATTTGCCTAATCTTGTTTCAAAAAAAAAATCACAAGCTTCGTATGGTTCATACGTAATCATAAAAAAGAGCTGAAACCCAAAGTTAAATGATCCCCATCAAGTGGAAATCCTTCTCCGAAACACATTTTAAATTCTTCTTTGGGCAAGCTCCCTGAGTTGTTTTAGCTAGGGGAGGGTGTGATATTTTAGAAGGATTGCACATTTGTCAGGTTAATTTCTGGTCATACATACCACGCCTGACTTCAAATAGGGTATTAATTGAGGGGTAGAGACATTTTGTGTTAGCACCCTTAACCTTCCTGTAATAGATAGCAACCAGATCTAAGAAAACCTGTTTTCTACATGGTTGAAAAGGTAACCAATATCAAATAAATCAGGTAAGTCTAATTCATCTCAGATGTAAGATGGTAGTATTTCCATTTTAAATGGACTTGGTCAGTAATCGCGGAAAGTGCTCACGACTTGAAAATAATATGATATTTTTTGGACATGGGAAAATTAAATTATGCATATAAAATTCAATTTGACCTATTTTTTTGGGTACGTAATTCATTTATACTACAATAACCAGATTTGTCTACATGTCCAGTTTGTTAAATCCAATATGAACATTACAAACCAGTCATGGTAATCTTATGATCTTTTCAACTTAAGTATAATCATTAGTAATTACAACCTGGAATTAACAATTATGAAATGAGTGATAAATAGATTTATTTTTTATTTGCAAATGTAGGATATTATTTTTTAAATCTTACACAATGGACTTGCATATAAACATCCGAAAATAATTGTATTTTTTAAATGGAAATATGAAAAAAAGGAAAACTGTCATTGTTTTAAATTTTTATTTTTTATTTATGTTTGTGCACTCTTTTCTTCACTACGTAATTTTATTTAATTATTTAATTATTTAATAATAATAATAATAATAATAATAATAAATCTTTTTTTTTTTTCTTCCGTTGTCTCTTGTCCACACTAACTTAAAATATATTGACATCATTTAAACAAGTGTGATTCACCTATCATTCAAAAAACCTAGCGACGTATTATGTCACCATAATCGTATGTTTGACCACCAAATTATAAACAAGTGAACCCTGTACAACCACACAAACACACCCCTTCCACACCACCCATACTATCCTTTGATACCCCTTTGTCCCCAAAATAGACGAATATTTATAGTGGTGATTTTGTACCTTTACCTTACTTTTATAGAGTCTGATATAATTGAACGTTATTCTTTTTAGCAACCCACAAATACAAATATTACTTATAGATATATTAAAACCATGCTGTCTGATTCAGAAGACTCATCACTAGACCCAAACGACTACACGATCGAAGATTACTACAAGTTAGTCAAGTCACTATGGGCGTCGAAAAACATCAACAACGCCAACTACCTTAATGATCATAAACTATTACGAACATTGGTTGACTTCAGTCTATCACATTCACTACTATTGAAAAACTTACAAAAGCGAGAGTTGGAGATTGGCGATTTGATTCCTCATAAAATAAACTATGTCGATTGTTTGGCAGTAAAGACTGGGGCATCTGATTATAATGGGTGCTTTAGACACCAATATGTTGAATTTTGTCCTCACTTGGCCATATCAGCTTATTTATTTAGCCGATTTCACATACCTGATGAATATGGATCATTTGAATTTATATTCAATGGCGAATCGAAAAAGATCAGTCTCGAGGATGTCAAGTTGTTGAAGGGAAATAATAAATTGTCGGCGATAAGTTACAGTCAACAACATAAATCGTCAATAAGTGCATTAAACATTAGTGGATTGAATTATAAGGATGTCAACTTGACAAAGCTTTTATCTACCCAAACCTTTGATATCGGTAATGATAAATTAGTACTGAAGAATATTGATAGTCTAAATCATCAACTAATGTTAAAATTATCCGGATTTGATTCGTTTCAAAATTATAATATCATTAGAAACTCCATCGAACCTCCTCAAGAATTATTGAATATGATTTTCCCCTTTATAGATGAAATAGATTCGAGCAAATATAGTCAGGATATGCTACGAGTCAAGGAATTATTGATTATGTTAAGAAGAAGTCTTTGTCAAGATATGATTATAATCAAAACCAGATATCCCCTCAATCCATTATCAAGATCTGATATTTTCAACTCACCTCAATTTGAACAATTCAAGACCAAGGTTGAAGAAGCTTCGGTGTATTCGGAATTGATGCGTACATCCTGTTTCAACCCGGACGATGAAGATGAAGATATGCAAGGTGAAGATGAAGATCAAGAATGGCCAACCCTAACCGATCCCGATTCGAAGATTGATTTACAAAAAGTTTTAGAATTCCATTCCCTTAAATTAAGATCATTAAACCAACAAATCAACAATTATTGTCAAGAACAGTCAAATATGTATAGTTTGTTATCCAATTTTATTGAGACTCAAAATAACGTGTTCCAAAAGCAAAGTGAATACATGCAACGTATTCAAAATTCAGTTAATGGCTTATTCATCTTGCTTAGCAGTCGAAATAAAAACTCAGAATCATTGGTTCAGCAATCCCTAGCGGAAACTTCCAATTATATAAACAATTTCGAGTCAGCAAATATAAAACTTGGATTAAACACTACTATCGATCTATTATCGAAATTAAACTCACAACAATATCATCACCTCCAACCACACCACCCACCACAAATGCCACAACCACAACACCAATCCCAGCAACCTTATCTCTATCCTCAAGCATCATCGCCGCAACAAATCTCAATAACCAACAACCATCAAATATACAACCTTCATTCAAAATCTCCAAGAGCAAACACCACCCTGTTATCCCCACAACCCGTCATTCATCCTGGGATTTATCCACAACAACACCCACAGCAACCACCAGTCCCACTCTCTCCACGTGAACTAGAACGACAACGAGTCTTGAACCGGAGATTGTCGAGACAAGCCACGACTTTGTATGAAATGTGGGATGACTTCAAGGGATTGGAGAAGGAATTA
>JAKUCC010000335.1:0-11342 GCA_030563365.1 Hemisphaericaspora xylanilytica | reverse complement strand
GGGTGGGTTGTTTGAGTCTGCAAGTGAACGTAAATAAGGGAGCGACTAGAGGGCTTTCTCTCGTGTCTATTGGAGAGAAGTAACAGGGGTAGTGGTAATAGTAGCAATAGTACCAGCAAAGTTGTTCTATGGTTGCAAATAAATGGGAGTTTTTATTTCTATTGACCCCAAAAACAAAAAAATAAAACTGCTTTCCTTAAGAATAAAAGAAAAATGTAAATGTAAACGTACAACTTGAGAAAATGGGAGATTATACCCTTTCTTTATATAAAGTTGAAAACTACAGGACAAAAAAAAAAAAGAGTGAGAAAAACCAAATTCTCTCAAAAATAATAAATTCTAATAATAAAAATTATTTTGTAGATTCTGTAGATCTGCAATAATATTTTTTTATTGAAAAATCCAAAAAAAATATCTGAATGTAAAAATATTTGGATTGATAATCAATTATTTTTTTAGTTTTATTTTATTGTCTCCCCCAAGGTAAAAAAATATTAAAAATTAAAAAGGGGTTTGTGTCACCTGAATTACTTTTTCTGATTTTTCTTGAGGGAATAAAAATAATCGACAATTGAGTAAATCTTTGCAAGCAAAAAAACTTTGGGAAAATGAGTGGGTATAATTATGATAATCTTTAAAGGTTACTGAGACTGTTCCCGGGACTCAAGGTGAGGTAAATCAAATACTCTTTCTGTATGAAATGACCATTCCCCCGCATCATCTTCATGTGTCAATTTATCGTTAATTTTAAGCATGGCTGCCTTTGGGAGTATGTTTACATAAATGTTTTTGCAGATTTTTTTTTTTTTTTTGAGGAGGTTCACCTGGATTTATTTTTTATCATTTTTTGATTTGATTGCTAATAAAAAAAAATTAATTTAAGTCATAATTTCAACTTTATTTTTTAGCACTCTTGAGTGTTTTTTTTTTCCAATTAAAAAGTGTTGTAAAAATCTCTGGCAAAAACGATCGTGCCCATTTTTGCCGGTGCTCCAAACTTAAGATCGCGAATATTTTAATAAGCCACATCTCTTTACATCTTGATCTAATTGAAAGGACTACACCACAACTGTTTTTGCAAGTGTCACGTGGATTCGGAAACATACCATGTATCACAGTCTCTTTATTCAGGGATGGATTTGGCATGTTAACGAGCAGGGAACTGGCCAGTGAATCGAGTTTCTATAGCAGATTGTATCATGACAATATGTATAGAAATGGTAGTCAATGTACTTTCCCCAGTGTTTTGACTTATCAACAACAAGCTAGTAACAATTAGGAACATTCTAAAGTCTCTCCAAACAAACGACCCTTCGAAACATATAGCTGAACTTGTTATGATCCTTTGTTACGCACAGTCTACGAATTTTCTGTTCTTTGGTTTGTTTTGTTTTCAGTCCAGAGACATCTAACATCACAAGCCTCACAGTTGAGAGCGTAATATCACAAAAACTAAGTCACTCGGATCTCAAGACAGATCCCCGGTAAAAGTATACTTCGTTTTATCGACCCTTCGCATATGGTTTACCCTATAGTGTGCGATAATGACTAGTTCCCACTGTATCTCTCTAACAAAAGGAATTAAATTTGGGGATCAGGATTCCCAAATAGAATAAATTCCTTTAATGTTTACCAAATTCAACCAAAATTGCTGCAAAAAAAAAAACCACATCATCACTATTGATGAACCCAGAAGTTTGCATACGAAAACTAGCGATATCCTGATAAACAATCCCCATTAGTGCTAGGATAGTTAGTATTGGTAGGTTACCGTTATTGACGCTACTGGTGGTATGCAATGAAGGCGACTCACGGGTATATGACGTTCAAGTTCCTATAAGCTTAGGTCAATTATTATTACACATAAATAAGGTCTCGGATTATGATTCACCGAAGTCAAAAAGAAGGGCCCACCATCAAGTTTTCGACTCTTGTAGCTTCTAGTCATATGTTTTGTGCCACTGTTTAACTGCTTTATCCGGTGCAGGGTTTCCGGTATACTATATTTACCACTAGGTTGACTTTTTTATTACCAAGACCCATCAAGACTACAAGCGTCGATTTTAAAATTACGGCATTTATTGTCTTAGATGAGACATCGGCATCATTGATAACAGAATGAGAGTCGTTGGCGGTCTTATCATTGAGATGTGCCCAATATCTCCTAAGGCTCCTTTTGACATGGTCCTTCTCCACCTTTAGTCTTGTTTGTCTTTCTCTTATCAACATTCCGTTGTTTTCAAAATCTTCAAAAATTCGAGAAAAGAGCCAAAACAATCGGGCGCGTTTTAGAGTGTGCATTCAACAAAATGGGCAAAATTATTTTTTATTTTTATTTTTATAAGACAGGGATTTAAATATTTTTTACTTCAAAAACCTTAAATTTGGGAATTTAAAAATAATTTCTAAACACCTCTTTTAAACCAGGATCGGAAATAAAAAAAAAATATTATCAAGGTTGATCAATTCGGCCCGTGTACCACCTTGTGCGTGGTAGATTGACCTGTCTCAACAAGAGCCGCTAAGAACACCCCCCACCACGGTTTCTGCTTTATATACACGGGGTATACCTGCCATTGGATAAGGGATAGCTCCAATGATTTCCCTTTTAGTATATGAATATGCAAGTTGTTGGACAAGTCATTCTAATCCCTAAATAAACGGTTAAGTTTGTCTGTATAAGTCCCCAGGTTTGGCCGCGGATGAAACCATTGGGTTCAGGAGATACAGTCCTTTAGTGGTATTTTTTTTGTAGAAATTGTAACATCATAAACACAAACAAACAACAAAACAATGACTTACCAGAAACGGAAGGCTATCCATTTGTTAACTTAGCCGCGCTCTAACCCGTCCCCCTATATCCTACATAGTGCATTGACCTAGAATGACCTACTTATTAGTAATAGTTCAATAAGGCTCCCAATGTTGTGAATATGATCATTATAGTCATTTAAATCAACAGTTTGGGATATTTTATTAACATAATTGAAGTCAGACATCCGTGCTTATGAAGATATCCGTGTTATAATTGTGACAATATCCTCTTATTTCTTGACTTGTATTGTTTGCCTGCAAGTTTAACCTTTGATGAATATTAACTTGATCAATAAGAGTTTAGCACCGATCTGCGTTGTCTATAATACCGCACAATATGATTTATATCGGTTCAAAGTAGGTTAAGTTAAAAATTAAGGAAGTATTGTTTGCTCTCCTGGTTGATGTACCAGGGCCATGTCTATTTGAAACCTTAATTCCGTCACTGGTACAGACGCACTTAGCGAGCTTAGAATTTTTAGGATTGCCTATACCTTAAATCTCACATTCCGCGTTGATAGACTCGTTTTCTATAACCGACAACTAGCAAGAACCCACCATGTTTTGCAATGACCCCAGATGAAGAATCCAAGTGTAGTCACATGGGAGCGCCATCAACAAAAAAGTGAACAGGCTGGTTACCAACAAATATCGTGCACTGCACAATATGATCCTTTAAGTGTATAACAACTAAGTGTACATGCCAACTGATTGCCAAAATTCTCACCCATTTAAAGAAGGCAATAATTGAATCGGATACAGTGTAATTATGGAGAGCGACTTTGATGTGTTAGATGGAACAGATGAATTTCCATATCCTATATCAATTGCCCGTACTGATTTTAAGAGTTTTGATCAAAACGAAATTGACCAATTTCTATTCAAGAATCATCGATTTACCTCAATAGATCTCTTAATAAAAGAGCTATCGCAATTGTCAAACAGTCTAAATCAGACCTTATTAGACTTAGTTAATAATGATTATAACGATTTTATAAAATTGGGAAAATCCATCAACGGGGGGTTCGATTTAATAAATCTAATATCGGGAGATTTGAAGGGATTCAAACTAGAATTAGCAAACTACCAGAACAAATTTCGAACAGCATCTGAAACTTTGGATAACGTCCTTGCAAAAAGGCAACAGCTAATTGAATTGAAAACTACAGCCAAGTTGAACTTATTGGTGCATGATCAAGTACAAGAATTTGATTATTGTATTGATCAGAAAGACACCAAAGATTTGTCAACCAAATTAAGAAAATTGACAAGCTTATACCTTTCTATAACGAAGATCAGTCAATTCTTAGAATCAAGAGAATCAAATCAATTTCAAGAGACTTATTTGGCAAGTAAAGTTTCATCGTTAAGATTCGAATTCAAAAGCTATCTCGATCAAATTGCAAAGAGAGAAACCGAAAATAAGAGTGATACATCCTTGGTATTAGAGATACTTAACATATATAAAATGATTGGACAAGAGTTGGATCTATTAGATATTGTACGTAAATAGAGTTCGTTGTTGATTGCCAGATAGTAAGTGCATTTGTATAGATCTGTACTGAAATTTACGCGCGAGTTTTGTTCTTTGTATGTGGTTCTCATAGTGTAAATTTCAGCACCAACCAAACAAGAGGGATTAGCGATTTTTTTTTTCATCACTTCACGTCTCACCTCCTTAGTAGTTATACAACTGCTAAAGACTCCATTAATTTGACAATTATCAAACTACGATACAGACACATATACATAAAAGATGGTTGCCGGAGAATTCTTACTTAGCAGACACCAATGGGACAATGTGGAATCAAACCCTATGCCAAAGGATATTCCTGATGTAGATGAAGTTGGTGCAACTTCGGCACCATTGTTATCGGCATCTTTCTTTATTGGGGATAGATGTAAACCTTATAATGATGATTTCATGATGTGTAAAGACGAAAAGAATGGTGGTACTTTAGACTGTTTGAAAGAAGGAAGAAGAGTCACTAGATGTGCCATTTCCGTTTTAAAGGACATAAATAAGCACTGTTTTGATGAATTCAAATTACATTACGATTGTTTAGAACAAAATAACCAATATTTCAGCCGTTGTCGTGCTTCAGAAGGGGTTTTAAGTAAATGTGTTTTTGACAATTTGAAATTAGTAAAGAAGATACCAGGAGTTGAAGAACAAATTCACCAGAAGACCAATCCTGTCTATGCATCAAGCTCAAAGGACAAAAAGTTGGTTGCAGAATTCTTGAGAACGAAAGAGGCTGCCACCCAAAGTGCCGAATAGATGCTTTACGTACTTTGTATTTGTGTTCTTATTTGTCAGAAATGTCAGATTCTTATTGGGTTGCAGGTCTATTATTGTGGGAATGGGTTCATAAACATAGATATATACTAACAGCAAGCATACGTCCCTAAGAAAGATATAGTTGATCGGTTTCCTTTCTGCATTTTAATTCATTTATCACCACATCCACTGATCACCACCTCGTTCATGAAGTTGTAAGAGGAATTGAACCCTTTTCTTCGTTAATTTTTGTTAGTTTCTTTTTGTTTTGTTTATGTACTTTAGATACGGAAAAAGGTGGACATGCCATTAGGTCCCGGACCACATGGTTTGCCTATTCTTTAATCTATACAGATATTTATTTGACTATTGGAATAACACATAGTTTGTTGATGTAGTTGGAAAATATTCCTGCATATTCCGCAGTGCACATCTCAAGTTTTTTTTCCTCTCCCATCAATTGATCACAGCAGGTTTTGTTGACAACAACCCAGTGCCATAAAGAGAAAACACCATTGACAACGATAATGTTCTCATCAACGGCTAATACAGGAGGAGGAATGTTCGGATCATCTGGAGCAACGTCCGGTGGATTATTTGGACAAAAACCAGCTACAGCTTCTACTGGATTTGGAGCAGCACCACAACAACAGCAAGCACCAACAACAACATTTGGTTCAGCTACCAATACTACAAACACAGGGGGAGGATTATTTGGTCAACAAACGAATACAGGAACTACCACAGGAGGAGGATTATTTGGAAACAAACCTGCAACGGGCGGCTTGTTTGGATCAACTTCCCAACAGCCTGGTGCGGCTACAACCACTACTGGTTTTGGTGCCCCTGCTGCAAGCAATACTACTTCAACGGGAACTGGTTTATTTGGATCTAATAATGCCGCTACTAATACTGGGGGTTTGTTTGGTAACAAACCTGCATCAACGGGTACTACAGGAGGAGGATTATTTGGGAACTCCGGTGCAGCTAATTCTACAACAACTGGTGGTGGTCTTTTTGGAAACACTCAACAATCGACATCAAACACAACAGCCCAAACTGGTGGGCTTTTTGGATCTGCTAATGTTGGTACTACGAATACAAGCGGAGGATTGTTTGGAAACAAATCAACTACTACGTCAGGTGGTGGTCTTTTTGGTGCCCAATCCCAACAACAACAGCAGCAGCAACAACAACAACAGCCAAACCAACAGCCTGCTACAAGTGGACTTTTTGGTTCTAACACTACTAATAACCAACAACCGTCGTTTAGCTGGAGTCAACCACAACAACCACAATCTGCCTTTCAAAATGCCAGTGGTGCTGGTGTTGGATTCGGATCAGGCAGCAACATACAAACCTCTAATGCCAACGTCAACACTTATACACCTGCCATCAATGATCAATTAATAAAAATTTTTGAACAATGGGATCCAAACTCACCTAAATGTGCATTAAAAACACATCTTTATAATAAATTCTCCGAACAGGAAATTGCAGTGTTAATGAGCCAACAAAGGCCAGCAAATGAAACTCCTGAAGATTGGGATAATGCAATGATGAAGAGACCAGGATCTACGTATTATCCAATAAAGGTAACTTCATTCAGTGATATTGCCCAAAGAATCGAAACCCAATTGGACCATGTTGCGAAATCGAGAGTTTTGCTTAATAGTATAAATGAGAAACAAAATGCATTATCGTCAAAACATGATTTAGAGAATACTACAAGGATATTAAAAGCAAAAGCTAGACATACCAAATTATCAAGAAGATTATTGCGTTTGGCTACCGTGTTAGCCATTTTGAAGTTGAAAGGATATCCATTGTTACCTGAGGAAGAGGAGATATCAAAACAATTTGATTTATTGACTGCGAAATTAAACGATCCAAACAGCTCAGTAGGGAAATTGAGCGATGTTTTTGCTAGATTGGCCATTCTAAAAGAAAGGGCCGAAGATTTGAACTATCAATTCGATCACTCAGTCAATGCATTGAACACAGGATTGAATACTGCTGGAGAAAAATCTGAACCAAAACAGGATCAAGCAGGGAATACAGAGGAAATCATCAAGAAACTTTCGAATGTGTTATTAAAGCAACAAATGGGATTGAACTACTTGAATGATGTGTTGGAGAAAGATAAGGAAACCGTACAAAAGATAGGCAAAAAGTAGAATAAGTGAGTCATGAATTAATAAATACGTCTATATACATACATATGTACATGTAAAATTACTATCTCATCTAGATCTTGGGAGAACCCATTCTTGCGACAATCTGCTCGGGATCCGTCTCCATGCGAACGTTTATAAACTTATAGAAATGCTGAACATTAAATTGAAGGTAATATGAAAGCAATGATTTCTCGTTCTCGGGATATGTGACAAACTTTATAAACGGTTCATGAATGGTTGCGGCCGATAGCGTATATGTTCCTTCAAACCGTTTTGCTTCATCAGGTAAATGATGAACGAGCACCGCACGAGATTCTCCTTTCAAATACTGTTGATCATTTTCAATAAACTGTCGTTTAGGCAAAGCTACGATATTCTCAAGCTTTTGAATCAAGTCCCGTTTGTGGTATTGAACTTCGTCTGGAGACATTGGATCAACAAGGAATCTAGCTTCCGCGCCGAGTGGATCCAACAATGATACACTGGGATTTGCATTATATACCATATTTACAAAAAATGACTTTGGAGGGGCCGAGACTTCATGCAAGAATTTTGATGTTGAGACGTACTCGATATCACCAAATTCCTTAAAGTGCTTAAATATGTAATTTAATTCTTGTTGGTTCTTGGGTGCTGGAACAAGTTCAAAACTTAGTCTCATGTGATTTCTAAAATATCTTTCAAGCCTGGCCGGCATTTTCAGTTTTGCTGCTTGCATCATTTTTGGAAGGTGCTTGTGGTGAATGTGGTGTAATTCTATGACGATGTTCCCAAAAGCAGTTCTCTTATTCCTTCAACTTTTCTCGTTCCTTCTCCAGGTGGATTTCCATCGCAACTTTTTTTTTACAGCCATCAACCAAAATAGCTAATGCCTTCATTAACCACACATCGGTCAAAACAAGTCAAGAACAATCGAGAAGAAAAGACAAATGGAAGATACCGGAAATGACACCTCTGCCCTAAATGTTCTTTCGGAGCTCACAAATACACTTTCTTCCTATCTCAACAAACCAACCAATGAAGCATTACTCAGGACGATAATATCCCAATATCAGAGAAATTCTTCCTTTGAACAATTTTCCAATTTTGTCAAAGTCTTCGGGTTAAACAAGGCAGATGATGTGCTGAACTTGTATAATCAAATTAGAAATAACTACAACACACTTGAGATTGCTTTGAAAGATCAAAGTAAACCCAAAACCAAACAACTTGTTCGTGATCGAACCACAAAGGCAGCTAATAAACCCGCATTGAAACTATCATTTGATGATCTAGATGACGAATTAGAAGAGCTTTCCACAAAGCGTGAAATAATACCGAAGGACCAACAGAGGCCGAAGGAGCAGTCGGATGATGAATTGTTGGATATAATCGCTGCTAAGAAAAGACCGATAGTGAAAGCAACAAAATTCAAGAAGATAAAGAAAGATGATGCAGTAAGGATAAAACAAGAAACAATACAATCACCGGTGGTAAAAGCAGATGGAAAGAAAATAATCTCGGAGCGAACAGATGCGATTGTGAATGATATGTTGAAGCCAGAAAGTGTTGCAGAGGAGTCGATCGATAATAGCGATTATCCCAATTTTGATGAGCTCCCGAATTCCGATTTACAAATTGATCGAGAATGGTATAATATCGACGAGGAAGGGTTTGTAGCAAAATCGGAGTCAATTGCCGATACGGACTACCAACCACATATACAATCCCGACGAAAACGACAAACCCAAATTAAATCACACAAAGGATCAGGAGGATTGTTCGACCCAACAACCGGTGAATATATTGATTATGACCACTCGGCAGGGGACGAATTCTCGAGAATTCCGATATCGAGTCAGATTTTCATTCCTCCTTTTTTGGAAAACTCAAAGGAATATTTGCAATTGCAAATCTCAGGATCGAGCACTCGTGGAATTGGACCCACGGTAAACCCTGTGAAGGATTCAACATCCGAGTTAGCATCAATGGCAAGGCAAGGCTCCATGGTTGTGCAAACCAGAAGATCATTAAAGGAAAGATCTAAACAAGCAAAAGAACGGACAGGAATTTCTCATAGTACTTTAGATAAGATTGCCACAGGTGAAGAAGACGACAATGACACGACAGAGTTTGATACGTCTAAGGAGGATGCAAAGAAAGAGAAAGATCCATTTGACATCATCGTTGAGCAAAGAAGGAGTTTGCCAGCATTCGCAGTGCGGGATGATCTTTTAAGAACAATTCGCGATAACCAAGTTACCATAGTTATCGGGGAGACAGGATCTGGTAAAACGACTCAGGTGACTCAGTTTCTTTATGAAGATGGATTTGGATCGAGCATTAGTCAAAACAAGGAACGAATGATGATTGGATGTACACAACCGAGAAGAGTGGCGGCAATGTCAGTGGCCAAAAGGGTCAGTGAGGAAATGAATTGCAAGCTTGGAGAAGAAGTCGGGTTTCTGATTCGATTTGAAGATAAAACTGACCCCAAGAAGACTGTCATCAAGTATATGACCGAAGGGGTTTTGTTAAGAGAAATTTTAGTTGACCCAATGCTAAGCCATTATAGCTGTATCATTATGGATGAAGCGCATGAAAGATCTTTGAATACTGATATTTTGTTGGGATTGTTTAAGAGCTTGTTGACAAGGAGAAGAGATTTGAAATTAATTGTCACCTCTGCTACAATGAATGCAGAACGGTTTATGATGTTTTTCGGTGCAGCCCCTCAATTCACTATTCCGGGCAGAACCTTCCCAGTTGAAGTGTTTTACAATAAGAGTGTTTGCTCAGATTATGTAGACACTGCAATCAAGCAAATTTTGACAATTCATTTGAAAGGGTCTAGCACAGACGAGTTTACAAACGATGGTGATATTCTTGTATTTATGACTGGTCAAGAAGATATCGAAATAACTTGTGACTTGTTACAAGAGAAGCTAGATATGTTGGAGAATCCTCCACCCTTGGATATTTTTCCAATTTATTCTACCATGCCAGCGGATTTACAAAAGAAGATATTCAATAAAAAGAACCTACATAGGCGAAAAGTGGTTGTAGCAACCAATATTGCCGAAACCTCGTTGACTGTGGACGGAATCAAATATGTCATTGATTGTGGTCTCGTTAAAATGAAAGTGTATAACCCAAAATTAGGGATGGACACATTACAAGTCGTTCCTATATCCATGGCCAACGCTGACCAAAGAAGTGGTAGAGCAGGTAGAACTGGTCCTGGGGTTGCGTATCGATTATATACTGAACATGCCTGTGCCCCAACCAGGATGTATCTACAACCGATCCCGGAAATTCAACGAACAAATCTCAGCAATATCATGTTGTTATTGAAATCATTGAAAGTAGGGGATATAAATTCGTTCCCATTCTTGGATCCTCCCCCAAAGGACTTGTTGAATTGTTCATTGTATGATTTGTGGGCTATAAATGCTTTAGACAATTTGGGGGAGTTAACCAGTTTGGGTAACTCCATGACGAAATTCCCTATTGAACCCACGTTATCTAAGTTAATTTTGCTTTCCACTCGGCTGGAATTTCATTGCTCCGATGAAATTATTACGATAGTCGCCATGCTATCGGTTCCGAATATTTACCACCGACCAAAGGAGAGAGCGAGAGAGGCAGATATGGCCAGAGACAAGTTTTTGATTTCCGAATCTGACCATTTAACTCTTTTGAATGTTTATAATCAATGGAGTATAAATTTGAAAAAGTTTGGAAGTAATTATGGAAAGATCAGTGCATGGTGTGACAAGAATTTCTTACAATTGAAATCGCTCTTTAGAGCAAAAGATATCAGGAATCAATTGTTATTAATTATGCAAAAGAACAAGTTGCCAATTTTAAGATCACACAATGACGAGAATATACGAAAATGCCTCTGTGCTTCATTCTATCAGCAACTGGCAAAAATTTCCAAGATGAATGTTCATGGAAATCCCGAGTTTGTTAATTTAAGACATACATATATGAAGATGTACCTTCATCCTACAAGTGCCCTCTTGGAGAGTAATTTGAGTTCCAATTTTGTAATTTATCATGAATTGGTGTTGACTACCAAAGAATAC
>JAKUCC010000334.1:0-11396 GCA_030563365.1 Hemisphaericaspora xylanilytica | reverse complement strand
TACCACCAGCACATTTTTTCTCCTTACGGGATAACTACACCCGCAATAAACTTCAAGCTTTGAAAGTCAAACGGGAGGGGGGGAATAGAAAGGTTGAACATTTTACACGAGGATTCACGGCTGGTACAATCCCGATTATATAAAATCTCAGAGACAATGTAAATGAGTCTGGAAGAAGGAAAGCTGGCAAGTATTAAAGTTTTTGGTTAGTAAAAGTGCATTATTTCACGGTAAGCAGTTCATCTTGAATACTTACAATGTGTGCTTAGGATAATTTGAAGAATAATATGAGAACACACAATCAACATTGTACACCTTCATTGAATTCACGGAAATCTGCGTCCATAACAATGGAATTGTAATTGGCTAAACAATGGAGTCAGTTGATACAAGGGAGAAAAAAACATATGATTTGGGTGGTGGCAAAATCACTACAAATTAATTTATCCCTCTCAAAGGATTCACCAACAACAAAACAAAATGTTACATCACATGGTTCCATTTATGGCAATAAAGTATGACTATGCAAATAGATAGGATCGAAATGCAGTGGCCCATTTTGAGACGACGTAGATCCATTGTTTATTTTGGCAGTGGTAATGCCAATTGCGTCATGTGTTTAAGTCATTGGGATTGGTGATGAAGGGGTGATCTACGGAAACACTGATATTCATCAATTTATCCGATCGATGGCATAGATGTAATTAGATAAGAAATGCACACTCAAATAATAATTGTATCAATTGCTTGGATCATATGTAGTGGGTTTCTTTTACATTTAGGCTATTCAGCACGTTGTCATGAAATTTTAAGCTAGTGTCATAACGTGGTGCATTACAGCAACCAAACCTTGTATGGATGTTTGTTGATTGTTCCGTAAAATGAAACGGGAATGAAATTTTATTTTCTTCAAAACAGAGAATTTATTTTTTTTTTCTTGTTTTTCCAGCGCAAATAAGGTCTCCGAATGGTAAATAATAATGCAACTCAGGCATTCCCCCCAAAAAATACCTGGAAAATTTCACTTTATTCTATGTTTACAAGAATAGACTTTTTATGGGCTTGAGCCGCCATTGTTAATCTCCTACACTCCTTATCCCTTGGATCAGTATATAAACCAGTCAATTCTCCCCCCCTCGAATTCTTGCAATTGTATATTCTTCTTTCTTCTCATTAGCTCTACAGTTTCACTATAGATCAAAACTAACTTAATATAAAATGTCTGCAATTCCAAAAACTCAAAAGGCTGTTGTCTTTGAAACCAACGGTGGTCCATTAGAATACAAAGATATCCCAGTCCCAGTCCCAAAACCCAATGAACTTTTAATCAACATTAAGTATTCTGGTGTGTGTCACACCGATTTGCACGCCTGGAAGGGTGATTGGCCATTGGCAACTAAGTTGCCATTGGTTGGTGGTCACGAAGGTGCCGGTGTCGTTGTTGGCATGGGTGAAAACGTCAAGGGTTGGAAGATTGGTGATTTCGCTGGGGTTAAGTGGTTGAATGGTTCCTGTATGACTTGTGAATTCTGTCAACAAACCGATGAACCAAACTGTCCAGAGGCCGATTTATCCGGATATACCCACGATGGTTCTTTCCAACAATATGCTACTGCCGATGCTGTTCATGCTGCTAGAATTCCAGCTGGTACTGATTTAGCCCATGCTGCCCCAATTTTGTGTGCTGGTATTACTGTTTACAAGGCCTTAAAGACCGCTGACCGTAAAGCTGGTGACTGGGTCTGTATTTCTGGTGCTGGTGGTGGTTTAGGTTCTTTGGCCATCCAATACGCAAGAGCTATGGGTTTCAGAGTAATTGCTATTGATGGTGGAGAAGAAAAGGGTGAATTCTGTAAGTCATTGGGAGCTGAAGCTTATGTTGATTTCACCAAGGAAAAGGACTTGGTTGCTGCTGTTCAAAAGGCAACCGATGGTGGTCCACATGCTTCTATTAATGTTTCTGTTTCTGAAAAGGCTATTGCTCAATCTTGTGAATACACTCGTTCTACCGGTAGTGTTGTTCTTGTTGGTTTACCAGCTGGTGCTAAGGTTGTTACCCCAGTCTTTGACTCTGTTGTTAAGAGTTTAAGTATCAAGGGTTCTTATGTCGGAAACAGAGCTGACTCTCAACGTGCCATTGACATGTTCTCTCGTGGTTTGATCAAGTGTCCAATTCAAGTTGTCGGTTTATCTGAGTTACCAGAAGTCTACAAGTTGATGGAACAAGGTAAGATCTTGGGTAGATATGTTGTCGATACCTCCAAGTAAACAATTTGGTAAGTATGTAGTAGTAAATATGCACATTATAATGGTTTAGAGTAATGAAATAAATAAATGTTTATCTTTAATTTAGTTTCCAGTTGTTTACACTGGATTGTGAGATTTGCCTGAATGAAACGAGAAGGACTAAAGAAGTGGCTTTAATCAATGCAAAACTGATTCTATCAATCCAAAGCAATTGAGGTTTTGTGATGGCTGCGAAACTCAGAGTAAAAAAAAAAATAACTAATTTTGTGTAATCATGTGATGGATGTGACTGACGGATTTTGTCCTTCGCGAGGTGACCTTGTAACATGAAATCAAAGCAAGGGGCTTAACAGCACTTAAATACCATTGCACACCATGAAACGAACCATATGAACTCGGAAATATTCGCCTTTGACGTTTAACGCATACCAACAGGAGACAAAATAGTAGCTATAAAAAACACACCTCGCTAACTTTGTCTCAGGAGTGTCACATATTCCAGAGTCGGTTAATTAAAGCGAAACCCCGCCCAAAAGATTGACTAATCTTCTCATTCAACCTAGTCATTGGGCTAAAGGCATCTAGCACACAGAGCTAGGATTGTCATCTTTCCCTTTATCAATGTGGGCTTCTTTTTAGTCTGATCTTGTCAAGTAGATACAAAAAGGTTACGTCACTTATATTCATGTTGGATGCATATCCTGAAAATATCATCCGTCGTGCATTGTATTCCGTAGTGGAAGACCCCAAAAGATATCTCTATTCAAAACATTATCATTCAGTTCTTCAATTTTATTTTTGTGTTTCCCACTTTGCTTCAGAAGATATATTCTTGATTGGGACTAAATAACCTGATAGTCTGTTCCATCGCAATTAACACATCGAGTCCCATTTCACAATGGTGCTACCATGCGATGTTCTCTCCACTTCGTGCGATGGTTCACCATCCACCAAAGCTTTAATCATCGACCATAACTTGGAGGATATCACTGCAAGAACCAGGCAGTTTAGCATTAGATGGCTTATTCAAAATAATACTGAATTCATATACCACCCCACCATTTTGTCTCTCGTTGTCTCTATTGCGAAATTGATATGGTGATTAAATAGGACCAAATTACCTTCTCAAACTCAAACTAACCCTTAAGTCTAACATTTTCCTTCTCAAGCGATCTGACTTTCTCGTTAAGGACATTATATTGAATTTGATTCATTAAAACCTCGTCATTGATTAATTCAATTGTTTTATTCTTTTCCTTGATTTCAAGCATTAAATTATCAATCCTAGTTTGTAGTTTGGTATTAGCTTTCTCCAATGTCTTTATTTTAGCAGAATCATGTTTGATCCGTTGCTCTAGCTTTTCGTTGTTTATGGTTGAAGAGTTCAAACTGGTTATTAAATCATTGTTCTCATTCTTTAATTGTTGGTTTTCCTTTAGGATGATTGCCCTATCCAAATCTTCTTGTTTTACATTACCAGAAGTCAATGATGGAGAGGGCGACTTGTCATATTGATATTGTTGCTTGCCCTGTTGTTGAAGTCGTTGAATCTCCAATTGTTGGGAAAGCTGTTGGAAGGCAAGGAAGTACTTGTCGTCTCTTTTTTCAAAGGAATCTCTTATATTCAATTGCTTCAAGATTTCTTCACTCCAATTACTCATACTCTCTATGTTATGTTGATACTATTTATGTCTATTGTGCAAGTGTAATTGGATCACATGTGGTAAACGAGTCAATAAAAGTGCATAGTTTTTGGGTTACATGTTTGTGCTCTGATTTTTTTTTGGCCCTTGTAGATTTTGTTTTACAACCACAGAAATCAATCTACAGTTATCTTTTTACAACCAACCCACCCATCGATAAAGGCTCATAGAACCAAATCAAATGTCTACTAGACAGGATGATACAACCACCAGAAATGAAAATGAAAATTGCGCCGAAGCTAGCACGACGATGTCAGTGTTAAGGCGACAATCCCAAAATCAAGAATGCAAGGCGATAACACTACGAAAGAACTCAATGACACCTGAATCAATACAACAAGATGATACACATCAAGAGAAACAACAGGAAGAGATTGATCAAGTTCAATACACACAAGAACCAACCAATATGACACCCGCCACTTCAAGCACAACTGGACGCTTTTCCACACTCTTCTTTTGGAATCAACTGAACCAGCTACCGATTATGGATGAGACGGCAATAATAGAGGAAGAAGAACATCAACCTACACAGAATCAAAGTAACGGGACCTTGGAGCAACAAGGAAAATCGACCAACGACCAAGCAGAGCAGTTAATTGAACAACAGGTGGAGTTGCAACAACTCCACCCACAACAGCAATCAAGCGAACCTACCATTCTCGACACCACGAATCAATGGAGTATAACCCAATATATTCCATACATAGGAAACCGATCTGAAGTGGATGATGTCCCAACGGAACAAAGCCCTCTCCTTTCATCAAATTCATCAGAACAGCAACCAGGAAATGGCACATGGTGGGATTGGGTTTGGAATCGAAATACTGCAAACGAAGAGAATGAGGAAGAATATGATACATCGCACACATCTAATCTAGCCAATTTCAAAGCTGCCAAGAAGGCGATCGAGAATTCAAAAGAGATTTCGCACTATGCATTCAAGAGTTCATTCACAAACCATATCAATACTCATACCAAGGAAGTAGAATTGGCAGTAGTTGGAACTGTTACAGAGTCACAGCCTGTTCGCTACCATTCACGAAAGGAACCATTGCTACCAAATGAAGTTCAGGAGAAATCACTTCGCAATAGACCAGGAAGTTCATCGGCCAGTTCGATATTGGAGGCTAATAGTCATTCAGGAATAATATGTTCGAATATATCTCCGCTCGTCCAAGAGAACTACAGAACAAGGACATTTAAAACTACCCTAAGAATCCTCTCCCAGAACATCATATGTACCATGAAGAAGGAGAACCATTTATATGCACAAAGTTTAGTTGATATCAAAAAAACTCGACAACGGTTAAACAAAATTGTTATCATTTCCATCCACGGGTTTCTACCTACGAAATTTGTAAGGTCCTTAATTGGGCAAAACACTGGCAATTCTATCAGGTTCTCGAATAGGGCCTCAAAAGCTATTTTAAATTGGTTGAGTAAGGATAATCCCCGATTCCGTGTGTCGGATTATGATATAGAAACGATTTCATTAGAAGGGGAGGGGAAAATAAATGACAGAATTGAGAAATTAATGGTACTATTAGGGAATTGGAAAGATGTGCTCGAGAAGTCTGATTTTATATTTGTGATTAGTCATGGGCAGGCTACACCCGTGGCGATTAATTTGTTTGCCAAATTGTTACAACAACATCTGAGCTGGCATAGGTGGAAGAAATTGGGACTATTATGTATGTCAGGATTACAATTGGGTCCCTTTCCAGGAATGAATACTAAAATTGTAACCCGAGCTTTTTCCCCTATTGAGAACGAAATCATTCGGGAATTGTTTGAGTTTCAAAGACCATTTTCCAAATTATCGTTGCAATTAAATGAGTCAATGAAGATATTAATGAAGAATAATGTAAAGGTTACATTTAGTGGTTCTGTAACAGATCAATTTGTCCCTCTAAGTTCAGCACTTGCTTTGCAATATGCACATCCCAATATACATAGAAATGTATTTCAGAGCAGACCAGATAATCCAATACTGCCAGACCTGGCAATAACCAATTTTGCCGATTTCTCGAACGCGCCTTTCTTGGCACATTTGTTAATAATAATCTGTATGATGAAGAATGTGGGGAAGGATTTTGATTATAATATTATCCGAGAATTGAGCGATAAACTCACCCTCGATGGTACACCCAAAGGTCATTGTAGATTATTTGATGATGAACAGATCTATATGGAAGCAATTAGATATTGCTTAGAGACAACGAGTTTGGTTCATTCGCAGGAGTTAACTTTAAATAATCTCAAACCTCTAGATAGTGCAAGCTTTCACAGCTTATTACCATGGAATATTCGGAGTTTATTTCAAGATTTGGTGGAGATTAAACATATTGGAAGTGCTAACTTGATTGAAGAATTGTTGATGCGGTTTAAGACTTGGGATCCTGCCCCTAAACAATGGAAAGATATCAAATATTGTTTAGATGTATTGAACGATTTTGAAATCGAAGATTTGCTTTTATAGTTGGCCATGACTATAGATGGAGTTTCGTTAGTATTAGATACAGTTTAGTTAATTTAATTATAGAAATAATTGTTCCTTGCGTTTGGTATTGAAGGTCGGTTATTAGAGAAAGGATTTTAAAACCGAGAACAATAACAATGACTAAATATCATTTCATGGCTCTGCAAATGGCACGAAATATTAACTTTGCGGTGATATATGACCGTGTTCACTGACTGAGGCATTTTGGAACCAAAGAGGATGAAGGTCCTATCAAACACGATATGTCATACGAATCTGTTCCAAAGTAAAGATGGCCAAAGTAATACAAACAGGATTAAGTTGCAAAATTTGCATATAAACTAAAAACAATTGTGAATTCGTGAGAAAATAATCGAAAGGTTTTGACAATTTATATCATACGGCAAAGAGAAACACACGATCCTAGATTCCTCCTATCCATGTCTGCGTTCGATATAGATGTAGGTGGTAGCAGAGAAACTATTATTTCGTACATCGTTCCCCACCAGGTAGACGCCAGGTATGGTACCTGAGCAAAAAACTAAGTAAAGTGACTGCAACCTTCCGAATGAGGGAACTATGATACGACGCACGGTACCACCTCATTTTGGATAAGGGTTTTAGATTTCCGTTGTTTTAACGATAACCTACACTAGATCGTTCAACGTATTACATAAATTTGTCGCCGGAAATACTTCACGTTTGACCGGTCAAGTTGACATTTGACGAGTATCGAATCCCCTTAAGGCACGCAATAGCACGTCATTTTGGGTATATGGGGGGTTTGGTCTGGTTTGGTTTGGTTTTTCCGTTGTTCCGTTTTGTTTGTTGCACTAAATCCGTGGGTTCCTCTTTCTTTGTCGTAACAACAATGAACTAACTGAATATTTTTTAATTTCATCATTGATTGTTTTGTGGATTATTTTCCCAAAAAAAATACTTCGGGTGTTTTGACAGATTGACTCGGGATTGAGACTGCAACAGTGTGACACCTAATACATCGGACCGATTGTGTAAGAGCGCTAAATATGTAGAAAATAATCACCTGTGCAGGGAGTGATTGTAAAAAGAGTCGAGGAAATTCTGGGATATTAAGCCCAGCATGTAGTAGTTTATTGATGCAACTCTCCGCAAATTCAATAGTCTTCAATCATACCTTTGTTGATGCTAGTCACAATTGGCGCACGAACAACTTGCGCAAAGCGCATTCGCTGCTTGGTTTTGGAAATCGGAATTACAAACTTTGGAATCACAAAAACCCAGATCTTGAGTCCAAGGGGTTCCCTGCAGGTAAGACCTATCAGAAGTTGCTTTTGGTAAGGCACCGTTTTTTCCACAAGGGTACATAAGGCATTTTCTCCTACCTTCCATGGCTAGTTTCAACTTGGGTTTGGATAAGAAATTTTCTTGGTGTGTATATCCAGAAGAGACATATTGGACCCCGGGATCTTGCTGGGGATATCCGTCAATTGTTGACATGAATATTATTTTTTCCATCTGATTCGTAGTCTTGGATTGTTTTAATTGGGTGTAGATCTTCGGTTCTGTACTCGACGCAAAGCAATACGATTGTTTCCAATGAGATCGTGTGAATATTTTCTTACATTGATATGTTTACATACAAGGTCCCTCCAGCAGAATCCCATTATCGGCCGATATAGGCCCGGTTACAAGTGGCCGGGATTGTAAGCCTAGAGGATTAAAAACTTCACGTGAAAGTTTTTTTTTTCATTAATAATGGTAATACTTTGGTGGGCCGTTCCACAACGAATGACCCAACGCAATTAATCCGACCATACAGCTATTGTTCTATTACTCCGTGGAACGCCCTAAAGGCCATTGTAAAGACTTGTCTAGCGTTTCCTAAATTTTATATTTTGCGATTGAAAGGAGGTTGCCCTTTGTTCGAAATCAGAGGTTGCATGTAACTGAAAATATCATATACATGTAGTCCATGTGATACACTCTGGGGAACATAGTGAACGGCTCCCATTTTCGGGTATCTAGTTCAGATTCCACGGCAATCTGTCTGATAACAACCTTCGCATTTTCTTGAAAGCCTTACCAAAAGAAAAACGTTCGCTTGGATAAACCGAACTTTATTGAGTTTGTGTCCATCCAAGAAAAATGCCATGCTACACGTCGTTGCGGGAGGAATCTACCGCTACATGTACGATACAGCCACAAATAAGATGCTGAGTGCGTCAGATATAATGACGTATTATTGTGTAACAGATCTGTAGACAACTTGAACAATCAGAATGACGGAATCACAAAATAACAATTACAGTAGGAACCTGGTTGGGAAATGGCTGACTCATGAAAATAACAAGAACTCGTGGTGATTGGTTTGGTATCATCAGTTCTAGATCAATTAAAAGAAAAGGGGGACCAGCAAAGGCGGAAACCAGGGACAAGAGTTTAGGTCATCTCATCTGAGGTCATCTCATAATAATTTTTCCAAATACTAGGCGTCTTCAGATTTCCGAATGCTGTATGATGATTTCCATTATTTTTTTAGTCTTTCCTTTTGGGGAGTGGCTAAGAATTCTATTGTTCCAATTTTAAAAATAAAATATTTTTCTACCAGGGCTTCATCAACAATAATCAAAAGAAAAGTCGTAAACCCAAACTTTATACTGCAGTGAGGTTGCAAGGTAAGAAAAATGCTATTGGATGTATACCCATGGAGTCTTGGAGGGGGGGAGGGTTCAAGTTCCATCAACAGCATAGCCATAATTACACCATCAGTCGCTTCCAGAGACAATTAAAATCCCTGCATGAGATGGGATGTGATAGTGGTTTCATATTTGCAGAAAATAAAAAAGGAATCAGAAACTAACTAAAAAACCAGAACAAGAGAATTCAGCAGGAAGGTTAATGTATTTTTTTGTTCTGTAGTGAAGGCGAGTCAGGATTTATGGGATTTATTTTTTTATTTCTTTATTTTATTTTTATTTTATTTTTATTTTTATTTCTTTATTTTTATTTTTCTTTCTTTTTTGGAATGTATGTATACATTTTTTTTTCTTACCCCCTCCATTGTATCACCACCACCAGAAAGACAAAACAAAGGACTTGATAGGACTGACATTTATCCAACCAGTAATAATAATCGTAGGAGAACGTTGAACGTGAAATTGAATTCTCTTCGGAGTTTCAAAGATCTGCTCTAATAAGGATGTCATTTAGCTTCATATGTAGAGAATTGGATAAATTCTGGTTTGCTGTCTCATTAACACACACTCTAAAGCAATTCTATCGAATAATATCAGGGAAACAGAACCATATTTCTTATGTCATTGGTCACGTTATTCTTGTCAAAAAGATCATCTAGAAGTCGCAGATAAGAAATAGTGTCACGACAATTGCAAGGGGTATGGGAACAATTCCCATAATAATTCCCAAGCCTCACTTTGTGTGTTTCACGAAGACTATTGAAACTAACCATGAAAAAGGAACGACAATCACCTATTATATATGGACATATTTTTTGTCGGGATTATAATTCATTATGGTCATTTCGGAATTGTCCGTAGGTATTCCGCTGCCCTTGTCGCCGCCTGACCAAGCGGAAATACATGATTCGTTCACCACTCGGTTCTTGTTGTCCATTTCTCATAGGGCATTGTCGCAAGTATACTTATATCTCTTTGAACTTGTAGGAATAATCCAACCTGCGGTTTACGAAACTTTACACGAAGCGATCTGGGAAAACCGTTGAGGAATCAGGGAACTCAAAAAAGAAATTTAATATTTTTTAACTGGCTGCTTTGTTAACCCTAGAAAATATCACCCAGCGCATAAAAAATACTGAAATATTTTTACTTGACAAAAATGGGTTTTGTTGTTTTCAAAAAAAAAATAAATGGGAAAAAAAAGCATTCCATTTTTCTTAAACGCAGACTGGAAATAATATCCTACCCAATATATAGACATTGCTTCCGCCTTTTGCACTTTTCGTTTTCTTTTTTTATATAAAAATATCAGATTTAAGCAATATCTGGGCCAACGTCCCTCGTCATCCTACAATCTCATACGAAACTTCAACTACCTGGGTATAGCTATCAACCTACGTATCAATTTTTTTTTTGCATCAACAATTCAAAATCCAACGATAGCTCACCGTACCTTGTCATACCACCGTACTGGAAACTGCACATTAACTCAATACTCATGTCAACTACTTCCGAGACAAAGAGAACGAGAGCCTCAGGAGAAGTCCTAGACTTCTTGCTATCGGAGTTCCAGAGGAATCCGAATCCAAATCCTGAACAACGCAAATATATAAGTGATCGCTCTGGCATGAATGAAAAGGCGGTCCGGATCTGGTTTCAAAACCGAAGGGCAAAGATCAGGAAATTCGAAAGATTACAAAAGAATGGAACAAGTAATGGTAATATTCCTCAGCCTCCTTTATCACTGCGTGGTTCAAGTTACAGTCGATATTCAAGCTTTGGCTCTGGAGATTTCCATAGTTTCAGGTTGTCACAATCGATACCAATAGAAATTAATGATAAATATTGTTTTGTTGATTGTTCTTCACTTTCCGTGGGATCATGGCAAAGATTGCGAACTGGATACCATGATGAAAGTGTTTTGAAGAATAATCTTTTGAACTTATCACCATTTACTTTGAACACCTTGATGAATAATGTGGATTTGTTAGTTTTATTATCCAAGAAGAACCTTGAAATCAATTATTTCTTCCTGGCGATTTCAAATAATTCAAAGATACTATTTAGAATATTCTATCCCGTGAGTTCGATATCAACATGCTCATTGTTGGATAATAACATTAATAAGGAAAACAATGAATTGCGGTTGACATTGACGCATCAACCAAAGTTCTCAGTATATTTCTTTGATGGCATAAATTCAAACTCGAATCAATGGTCCATTTGTGATGATTTCAGTGAAGGACAACAAGTTAGTCAAGCATATGTCAAGGATGATGTAAGCAC
>JAKUCC010000332.1:0-11451 GCA_030563365.1 Hemisphaericaspora xylanilytica | reverse complement strand
TGGTTTAAAATAATAACTGGTTCCATCGCGTTCAATCCCCAAAATCTCACATATATACCTCTCAATATCCTGTTCCAACTTCTCAAATCGAATCCCGTTGACATAGTGATAGTACCCTACGTATTTATCCTGATTATCCTTGTCTTCCTGACTATCAGCTAATGTGAAATCACAGGTGCGTGCAATCCCCGACTTTGAACCAGCATAAATAGCCCGATGGACTAAATCCGGCGGGCCCACTCCACTGATACTACCCGCTGTTTCTTGGAACTTGGTTCGTATTCCTAAGGTTTGGCCAAAACTGCTTTCTCGTATTTGTGGCGTCGTTGATGATTCTAATCGTGGTAGATCGGATTCCAACGTGGTGTTGGATCGAGACAGTGGCAAAACAGTGACTGAATTATTGTTGTATTGCATCAATGACACCATAGAAGTCAGCCGGACTGTCATTGGTGGTTCTGAAATATTCGTATGACCCGAATTCATGACAATAATGATTTATAGTGTACGGTACGACGCCTGTCGACTTTGATGTTGATCTTTATGTGGAATTGGTTTCGAGATATTTTTTTTTGGTTTTGTTAGGGGTGAAATTAAAACTGATTTTGGTGGTTATTAAATAAAGGCAATGTCATTAATTAAAAAATATATATACAAACAAATCGTCATTAAACATCTATATAAACCTAATTCGCCCAAATTTATCCGGTTATTCTTTGGTGTAATTCTCTGAACGTCTTTGTAATCTCTTCCAATTCATTCAACACATTAGAAATCGGGTCAACATTTACCATATCGATAAACCCATCACTACCGCTAGCAAGACTCATTTGCTGTCTCAAGAATAATGTAGACCCGCAGCTTTCAATTCTAGTCACAATATGATTCAACAATGCTATCAAGTCAACTTCTTTAAAAGTGGCATTCATCTGCTGCGAGAGTTTCCCAGAAGAGTTTTGATCAAAATCTTCATTGACAAACGTACCTCCATTGATGGTTGAGCAAATATTTTCCAAACGGAGCGAAACTGTTCGTAATCCATAAATGATTTCCACTGGCAATGTTCCAACAACTCGGGTACTATGACCTTTATCAACTTCTCGATTTAATCGTTTCTGGAAAATCTCAAATCTCAATTTCAATTTATCTGTAAATGCCAAAGTAATTAATTCTGGAGTTTCAAGACCCTTTAACTTTCGCTCACCCAATTCAAAGTAATGGCATCCATGTTCTTGAATAAGGTGGATTTCTCGTTCAATAATTTGCCCCGCTTTATCATTTCCTTGGTAGGCTTCACTAAAAGACGCGTCACCAGCCTCGATTTTATCGTGTATATGATTCAATGCCCTCATTTCATCCAAGAAATCAGTACTAACCGCAATCTGACCCCCATCGGCCACTGCACTTACACGTGATGCACGATTAACCATAGGTCCAAAATAATCCATTCTACCAGTAACAACATCCTGTTCACATACTGGAGCTCCCCAGTGGATACCCATTCTCACTGATAAACCTCTGAAAATAATATTACCCTGACCATCAGTAACTTCACAACATTGATCGGTTTCCAAAATTTCCTTAGGCCAGTCAGCTGTCAACAAGTTCTGCTGAACATTGAAACACCACAATAATGCCAGGGTTGGCGATGGGAAAGCAACCATAAACGCGTCACCTTCAGTCTTAACTTCGTATCCTCCGACGATACGTAATTGTCGACGCATAATTGTGTTATGAGTTTTGATTGCCGATCTCATTGGGGCAGGATATGAATCCCACAATAATGTTGAATTCTTAATATCGGTAAATACAAGTGCCAACTCACCAACGGGAGGATCGATTTCATCCTCTAACCTACGCAAACTTGAATCACCAGTAATCTGTGGTCTGTCTCTTCTTCTTTTCTGAGCAAAGAAATCCGCTTCACGCCCTAAATTGTTATATAATGCATTCGTCCGTTTACGTTCACCCAATGTAACAACGATAACGACAATTTTATCACTTGCCCCGTAGCAAATGGCATAATCTCTCAACTTTTGAGCAGCCACCATTGGATCATCCTTTTCTTGACGCATGATATCCACCGCTAATTGAAATGATACAAAATCCCATAAACATTTAGTTGCCAATACAATGACATCATCATTTGAAGTTAATGTGAGTTGGGTGATATCGGGACCAGAATGAACGTGGGGCAAAAAATTGAAAAACCCTGCACCACGTGATATAACCAAATCACCATCCAATTCTCCATCACCAGAAACGTATCCCCCTGCTGCACGGATTCTTTCAAATTCTTTACGATTTGTTGGATCATGCTTAGTAGTAAGAACGACATGATCACCATTGGTCCGACACAATAATGCCTGAATATCACCAATATTGGCTGCATACAATTGTTTATCTTTAATATATATCACCGTGCATGCACTTCCCGCATTTCCGTCATCCTCTAAATTCAAGTCGATGAAATCTTTGGCTAATTGACTTGATGGTGTAAACGAATTACTCTTTTTGGCCGATAAAACCCCATTAATTTCTTTGTTCAAGTTCAAAAATGTTCGTCTCATTGCCATTGGAATTTCTTCATCCTTGTCAATCTTCAAAAGTTCATTAGAGAACATTCGCACAAATTGGTTCTTAATAAGCGTAGCAACACGATGTCCCTTATTTAATGCCCCATATTTACCATCAAAGGAACAAATCAAAACTTCATTCTCATTTCCCCTAAACTTTTGGATAAACAAATCGCGACAGGAAACAGTGTCTCTGATACCCATACTGTCACTAACACCATATCCAATATTTTCCATTTCCGAAGTGGTAGTTCTAATTCTCGTGTCCAAAGATTGGTCTGGAACCGCGGTGGTGGTTAACGTAACATCGATCAATCCTAGAACTTTTAATTTCTTCAAAATTAGTAAATTGTCAAAATCATCACCCGTTTCCGGATTCTTGGTATGACTTGGTTTGATTTCAAATCGTTTATTACCTGAAAAATT
Source organism: Hemisphaericaspora xylanilytica (assembly GCA_030563365.1). Classification (NCBI taxonomy): domain Eukaryota; kingdom Fungi; phylum Ascomycota; class Pichiomycetes; order Serinales; family Debaryomycetaceae; genus Hemisphaericaspora; species Hemisphaericaspora xylanilytica. The sequence continues at coordinate 8,449 of JAKUCC010000332.1, read as the reverse complement.
CAAAAATTTCAAATTCTTATTCCAAGCCCAATTCCAATCATAGGGCCAGTTAGAAATGTTATACTTTAACTGATTGCTACCAACATCCAAACTTTGCAAGTTTGTCAATTTGCTAAGTTCTGCAGGCAAAGTAACTAATTTGTTGCTGTTGATATACAATAACTTCAATGATTTCACTTCTTGTAAATCTTCGGCTGGTAATGTTGATAACTCATTCCCGGATAAGTATAATTCATTCAATCTAAATAACCTTCGAAGGGCACCTTCGGGGATCTCTAACAAATCATTATATGAAAGATTCAATGATTTCAAGCTGGACAAATAAGAAATAGCCTCAAAGCAATCGTCGCTCAACCTATTATCCGCTAAAGTTAACATCAACAAACTGTCCGCAAGATTGGAGAGATTTTCTTTGTTGTACATCTTGCTTTTATTCTGAGGTGTGGCTGGATGAAGGGTTTGGTCTTGCTCCTTGATTGGGGACATACGAGGACTTTCTGTATTCAGTAAATTCGAGCTCGAAGATAAGCGTTTAACAACTGAAAGTGGTGGTGCTGGGAACATGCTCAAAATATTTGACGCCACATTTAAAATACTCAATGACTTCATATTCCAAATTTCTTGCGGTAATTCTTGTAAATTATTCAGATGTAAATCAAGATAATGTAATGATTGTAAGCTGCCAACACTAGCCGGTAACGATTGCAACTGATTGTTATATGCCGAAAAATATGCCAACTTGTTCAAGTTACCCAAATTGGCAGGTAATGTGACCAAGTGATTCTTGTCTAGAACCAATTTCTCGATATTGGGTATTTTGTCAATAAATGCACTGGGGACATCAGTAATCTTTGCCTTTGATAAATCTAAGATGTTCAATGTTTCCATCCTATGTGCAAAATTCAATTCAGTGATTGGGTTTCTATCGAAATGTAATACTCTGAAACTTTCCACTTCATCATTAAATCCCGAAATGTTGTTTTTTGATGCATATGCAACTTCCAAATTGGGCAAGCGGCCTAGTACGTCGACGTTTGTGATTAGATTATATCTTAAATCCAATCTTTTTAAGTTCTTAAGCTTGACAAAATAACTGGGTAATGATTTCCGTAATTTGTTGGAACAGATATTTAACTTTTGAAGGTTCACTAACTTTCCAATTGACTTTGGCAATGATGACAAATCATTATATGATAAATCCAAATCAATCAAGTTTACCAATTCACTAATTGGTTCTGGGTAACTATGTAAATAATTCGAGGCTAATTTTAATGATTTCAAATTTGTTAATTTTGCAAATGATTTAGGTAAAAATGACAATTGATTCGAGCTCAACTTCAAGTGCGTTAAGTTACTCAAAAGACTGAATTTGCTTGGTAATTCATCCAAAAAGTTCTTCTCCATATTCAAATGTGTCAATCTTCTCGCTTCCAAAAAGTTCATTGGGAACTTCGAGCAGCCATTCCTGGAAAAATCGATGCTAACCAAATTAGTACATGATTGGATAAAATCAAGAGGAATATAAATCGATGGATTATCTGCGACATTCAATCTTTCTATTTCATAGGTATGTTGGTGAAAAATGATAGGAATGTTCTTCAAATTCAAGTTGGAAATATTCACATCGACATAATTCTTTGAAAGTAATGCTTCTTCCTCATGAGTCAAACTTCGAAGGTAGATATTTTCAACCACAAACTTGCATACAAATGATATGTCTTCTCTCCCAATAGTCCTTAAATTATCCTCCTCAGTATATCCACTTAATAATAGTAGTCCCATCTGAATCTTCAATGGCTTTTCGAATGGTTCCAAAACCTTCACATTTCTGCCAATGTATACAGAAATCTGATAATTTGCCGTCGATTCCAAAAAGAATTTCCTTTGAACAATAGCCAATAATTCGCTCGTGGTAGTCTCCAAGGGGCATAAAATAGTTGTGAACGTATTATCTTCTTTAAATACCCTTACAATATGACTGGGACCCTTCGTTAAGTTTTTATCGACTTGACTGTTCACTGTTTGAGATAAATGTCTGGGACCATAAAGAACGGGTAGCTGACTTACTGTTTCTTCTTGGTCTTCTTGTTCATTGGATTTTATCTGATCGCTTGATAATGACGAAGAGTCATTGATTTCATGCGACTCTTGTTCCTCCTCTTCGTCCTTAAGATCATCTATTTCCATGGGAGTGGAATTCTTTTCCACTTTAACATCCCAACTATCTGGCGCTTGCCATGTTGGACCTTCCACCCCACCTGTACCTGCAGATGACATTGACTTCTTCTTAATGCTGCTGGGCAATACTGAGGAAACGTCTCCCAAGCTTCGCCTTGATTTTGATGCATCGTCTGGTGCTTTGATGATTCCATGCATTTCGTCAAGATTTAAGTCAAATTTGGTAGGCAAAATACTTGAGGCACTTCCCACACTACCTTTTGTTTCTTCGAGCGAATGTGACGATCGCGACCTAGGGTGATCGGGCGAGATTTGGCCCTCTTTCGGTTTTTGAGTAGACATCTGAAGCAGTTGTGCCAGTACACCCTGTGCAGGAATATGATGATGGTCGGACGTTATGGAATGAATCCGAAACTTGTGCTTCGGTGCGGCTGTTGACGATGTGGATGATGCACTTTTCCTTGGTGCTGAAAGCGCACCTGCAAGAGATCCCATGGTTGTTACATCGGCCGACACTATTGACGTTGACCTTGTACTTGCTGGAGAACCTGATGTCAGTTTGTGGTGCTTCGATTCATCTTGATGATGGTGAAGGAAATGATGATGCTGGTGGGGTTGTTGTTGATTCTGATCACCGTGATCCTCCAACGCTCCTGACTCTGATTCTTTTCTACCCGATATCAATTTATTAAATAAGGATCCACTCTTTTTCTTGAATCTTGGTTTAATTGGTTGGGCCAATGGTGGTACATTCGCTATTCCTTTTGGTCTTTTATTTGCATGAAAACCACGATAATTCTCTCTTAAGCTAGTTGGGGTTGATACGCTAAGATGTGGTAATGAAACGACTGACGATTTTGGTGAATAGTTGTCTTCCCTAGCCCAATGTTCATGATCAAGTTCGGTTGTATTTTGGTGTAATTCTTGGTGATCGTCTGTCTGTTTTTGATGAGTGCTCATATGATTGCTAGTTGACTCTGATGAGTCCATAGTATAGCTTAGTAATTGGTCATGTGAAGACTCAGGGGATAGTGCCAAAGAACTGGGATTCGATTCTATTTCCTCCAGTAATTGTTTTGCCAACTTCGAAGGATGCTCGGGATTATGCGATTGTTGCTTGTACGAATGGCCCTTTACTTCATAAAAAGCTGAATTATCTGATCCCAAATTAGTTGGCGATAGTGGTGCTGATATGGGTTCTCCTGCATCGTAAAGCACATCATTTAAAGTCTGGCCTGCAGATAAATCAGTTGGATAATCATGATGGCTCTGTGGAAGTGATGCTTCTACGGTTGCTTTTGGTTTGTCCTTCTTGAGGAAACTCATGGTCACTTTAGATGATTCAATTGGTTTATGAGTGTTATACTAATTGAATTGTTAACCGGTGTAGTTGCACTGTGTGTATCCTTTGCAATTGGATACTATTCTTAATGTATGAGTCACTAACTAGTTTGTGTATTGGTGTGGGTGGTTGTAAAATTTGGTTGATTGATAACTATGATGAGCAATGAGAAAATTTACAACCCGCCCACACACACACACGAAACTGCACACATGCACTACTCTACTCACTCACTTTGACAGTAACAAATCTTTTATATTTTTTTTTTTTTGCTGTTGGTTTGGTTTTTTTTTTTTTTGTTTTGGTTTTTTATTTTTGGTTGCCTTTTTGCATTGAGGAATTTTTATCATTCCGAGCTATTTTTGCTTGTCACTCTATTTAAACCTATTTCAATAGCAAGGGGTAAACTAATCTCATGTTAAAACCTAACCAATCCCGTCTAGCTTGTTCCTATTTCAACATCTAATAACTGCAATTAAACGATCTTATTCGTAAATACTGTCCTCTGAAGCACTCAACTTATAGGGAACTCCCCGGGATCCTTTGTTGGGTGGATAGCCATTTCTTATATGGTAGCCCATCAGTATTTTTTCACTTTACATTATGCAAGTTTGGATGTTTACTAAAATGTTGCCAAAGAAGCTTTTTTTTCACCTGTAGTAGTAGTAGTAGCAGAAGAAGAAGTAGGAACAAACTGTTTCCCCGGGAGATTGTCATTATCTAATTGAGTTTCCTTATTGTTTTGAATTTTAACAATGAGACGGGAAGCACGACCTGCAACATTAGCCAAAAGACTAAAGAAGTCAAGTCTAGAACCCTGTGTATCCTAGTTGCGGTATTATCGGTCGGCAAGCTAGCAAGAATGTTTGAGCCATGCTACATCAATAGGGACGCGCGATAACTAAAATATTCTATGCGATGCAACTATCATTTTTCGAAATATCTTACAAAGTTCCAGTAAATACAACCTTGTTTTTCTTTGTTGAGGTGATGTTTCGTCAAGTGGATTGTGTCTGGTCATGGTTGATTACGAAATCATTAACAATCGAAGTATTCATTCCGTGTAGCTTAGCTTTTTATTTATAGTCAATAACCTGAAGGTCATCATCTGTATGTATTGGTCGTATTCACCATTGCTGTTCTTGAATTTAAGAAAACTGCAAACCCTGGCTAAACGCTTAGCACTGAATCAATCGTATCTTCTAAAACAAAGTTGAGAAGATAAGATATTCGATTATCTCATCGCTGAACGGGGGTATTGTATTACCCAAAATCCATGAATGAAGTTCCTTTTAATCTTCAGTTCCCACTTTTAGTACATTTTAGCATAATTTTGCATCAAGATTTCGAAAAGTTAAGAAAATCACTGTTTCTTGATTTTATTTAGAAGTACTTCAGACTACACATCAAACCCTTGTCTATTCAAGATGGAGCTTTAAAGTGATTGTATGTGTCCATTAAACATTTGAAGCTCTGACACTCTATATATTGTAACTAATAATCACGTGAGCTGGAAGTTAAACCGAAGTTTTTGTTCCGAAGTCGCTCCATATTAAGCAAAGCTAATACTGTCAACTAAAGTACCAATGGTAATATTCTCGTTGGATAAGGTCTGGAAGGACCTCACTTCTTCTGCTATGTGGGGAAAATTTTATCGCACGATTCAAGACCAGCTGGGGTAACACCCACGAGACCCTTATCTTTTGACCATATTTATTCTGACAGAAACCCGGGCATATATATACATGGACAAACTACATGACATACATAATCAAATCTCTCTTGTTATGATTATATTGTGCACTGGTTTAGGGAGATTCCTATATTCGCCTTTTACTGGTTGTTAAACTTGCCAGAGACAGCATGTCCCGTATACTCTTTTAAAAAAGTTGGAATGAAAAGTAGACATTCATATTGCAAACAGGGAATGATATTGCTAAAACTTTTTGTTTAATGCTCGACCTATCGGTGAGTTTTGGAGTTATTCTGGCACTAAACGAAAAGCGAGAGTTGTAGAAAGCAGAATTAGAAACTACTAAATATTCTTTCATTGAAGCGGCGACTGACATCAACTGAGATTTTAGACCTTAAAAAATAAGGGAGGAACTACTGGATTGACTGGTTGGAGAGTAACAAGATACACAAATACCGCCCGAGCTTCCATCAGCAGTATAAAATCTGTTGAAATTGTTCCAAAATATTTTGGAGATTGAACGCATTGATCTCCAGTCGCCCACTTTCTACATTGATGGCAACAACCGATACTTGTAGGCTTCATTAATTATTGTAGTCGTCTTAGGAAAAATAAGAAAATAAGAAATCAATAAGCTTCACAAGGTGGTTGAACCTGATATGTGCTATAATTATTAATAATGAGGTGTGCTACAATCAATGCCACTTGGTCCCCCCTTTCTTGCTTCTACCCAAAAGTGAATACATAGTAAAAGATGCTAAGGCTAATACGTTAATACTGTTGGACACGGAGTTGTCAATGCTAGGTTTGCAGCCAAGAAAAAAAGTGCTTTGTTAAATGGGTGCAAATATTTGTGGATTTGTGGTTTTGTTTTCAAGCAAAAAGATTATCTTCTTTATCTTTCACCCCAATCAGAATACAAGTTATATCCACAAGCATTCAGATTATTTCATAATGTATCAATACTTAGAATCACACGCTACCAAAGGTGATACAGTTTAGGATGTTCAAAACCAGGTCAATCGACCTTCAAGGAAAATTTTTACACAAAAATTCAGTATCTTGGCACAATCAAAAGAGTGATTCATAAATTTAGAATCAAACAATCCTTCAATCCACCATTGACTCAATCTACAAGTGAAAATAAAGTATGTTCTAAAGAAGTAAATGAATTGGAGGTTTATGAAACTAATGATGCCGATCATTTGCCATATTTGCAAACTGAGTTTAGTGCTGGTACATTTTTCCCAAATTCATCTCAACACCCATCTGAAATGCAAACAATGAGTCTATGTTTAACCGAAAGCACTATCTGCATCTCACTATCAGCAACATCTCCAATACAAGATTTACCAAAACCTTTCACTCCAGATCAAACAAAAACTTTACGATTCAAAGACCCAAGTTTTGATGACATTCAATCATTCGAATTCTGCGTCCCTCCTGCTACTGTCTTAAAGGGAGCTAATAAAAACGATCATGTTTATACTACCGGCAAGATTTTATTGAAGAACCGTGATCAAAAGTCAAGGATAAAATTATGTACGAGAACAATGAGGTTGAAGAAATTTGGCAAACGGGTTGGTGAATACAAGGTTGTAAAGAATATAAGATCAAATATTAAGAGTCCGATTGCCACTCGCATGAATTTGGCCAATGTGACAGAGGAAAAGGTGGAATTAACAATACAATATGCACCAGACTCCATTATTGGAACGTGGCCATTTCCTACTCCATCGCCAGAAGATCTACTTGAAGTTTTCAATTGGTAGTTTCTGTTTGGGTCCCGTATGTTTTGAAGGAAGTGGATTCTGGAATTGCACTATTTAGTTCGAGTTCAGGACAATATGTTGGATTGGTTAAATGGAAGGTTGGGCTAAGGTTTTTCTCATACATTGTGTTTATAGTTGTTTTCTAAAGGTTTTGCCAATGATCTTCATCATTTTCAGATATCCAAAGTCAATCAGAAGGTCCTTGGAATCCTCGTTTATTGGAAGACCTTTTTAATGATTTTTCCGTATAGAGAGATATTTCGTTTGTTTCGAAAGATTATCGTTTTGTCTCTGGCATCCCCGGGCAGCTGGAAGACTATTCCATACTCTAAGAAACTTACATCCTATGTCGATATTGGAATTTCAGTGATTAGGTTGGAAAAGAAACGTGGTTGGACGTACCATCGAAATAAGGCTATTGATAATATGTTGATTCATTATTTGTATTAGGTGGTTAAGAGTTGAGAAGACTATTTCTGTGATGCGTTTGAAGAGGATTAACAAGGACATGCTTATGATTTGGTGTTCGCAGGCTATGCAGTACGGCATTTCCTTTTCTGATCTAGCGGAGTTGAAGAAGGTATTAATTTGATTTGTTACTTTTTATTACAGGCTCATGTATTATGATTTGATTTTCTTTACTTCGGTAATGCTATTCATTTATAAGTTTATTTCCTGCCTATTGAGATTATTTGTTACGATCGGTATTAGTTGCTTTCGAAGCGGTTGATGGTGTTATGTTCTTTTTTATTTTGGATGAGGAGGTGATGTTTATTTTGTATTTTGCGACGGAGCGCTTGGTGTTGTCATTGATTCTTGTATATCTTTGGAAGTTTAAGCTGCAAACCTATTCATTAAATGAATTAGTTGTCCAATTGCTGTTATACACCTTTTTGATCAAATTGCTAGGAGGTTTGGGGTTGTAGGTTCGGTTGAATATTCGACACTTCGGTCGAAAACTCTTATTGTGTATTTCAAGTAGTCGAAGTCGGTGATTCCTTATACCCTTTGATCAAGAAGCTTATAACCATGAGTTAGTTTGACCTGCCGTCTTTAAGAATGCACAAATTGTTGGATATCTACTTGGATCAAAATAAAGATTGGGCGCAAACTTTAAAATGAGTGAAACTCATTAGAGCTAATGATTCTAACGCTGTAATATCGACAAGAAGAATAAACACAAGAATCACCCCTCCCAAGCCATCTTTTAGAATCACGGTAATATGCGCACTACTTGAGTTGTAAGAATTGATAGAATCTTGCTTTGCGTAAGCAAGCAAACTCCCAGTTTAGTTTCAGTTTTTCTTTGCTGGTTAAAACGGTACCTAATGAACATTCGTGATACTTGAAATGGTCGTATATTTCCTTACAGGGATGACTATCTACAAACAATGGAGCTACTCGTTCCTATATATAAAATCCAAACCAACGTGATAATGTTAGCTCCGTTTACGCTCCTTGAGT
>JAKUCC010000331.1:0-11458 GCA_030563365.1 Hemisphaericaspora xylanilytica | reverse complement strand
AAAAAAAAAAAAAAAAAATATTATCACTGAAGAAGATGAATATATCAGACCATGAAGAACAAGAAGCATTATCAAAGTTGAAGCATAACTCCGTTCCAGTTACAATCACATCCACTACAAAATTGATCCCATTGGAATAGAAATGATGGACAAACTTTCCGAGTCAAGATTCAGAAGGATAATGAGCAACTCTATACTACAACGTCAGAATCCGTCTTAAAGTTAACTCAAGAACAACCATCAGTTTTCATTGAATACCTCAGGTGGACCACCAGGTTTACGAAACAAAATGGTTATTACTATTGATATGGATTGTTACGAGGCACAATTAGCATTGGCAGTGTCACAAGTTGATGAAGAGCATCTCAAGATGAATAATGGAAAGAAACCACTGAAAAATAGGATGCGTTAGTAATTCGGATATTGGATTGAAAAGTTTTGATTTGAGAAAGCACAATGATGGAATAAAGGTTGCTGATATACAAATTTTCCCTTAACATATGGTTCATATACCATTGTTATGTTTTGCGTTACCTTGAGGGGTAACCACTTTTGGATATCATTGAGGAAGCTTGTAGACTGCTGATACCTTTAAAGGTTTATGAATTGTCGAAATTAAATCGAGATGTTATTGGAAGTTGCAACGAAGGTTCAGAAATAATATTAGATGGGAATAAAGAAATTTAAAAGGTGGCTTGCTAAGCAATGAGATCATTGGAGTCGGATAAGAAAAGGACAAACTTAAGTGAGGATATCAACAAGCGAAAAGAATGATTTATTAACGGAATTGAAAACGTCAATAATCAGTGATGAATCGATTGGTCAATGGTTTGTTGAGACATTAGAGTATGTGAATTGTTCCATAAGGATGCTGCTAATAATAACAAGATGTTTTCCCAGATTAAGTCCTTTTGGACATACAAGATATCATTCAAGAAAGAAAAGCAAATTAGTTGGAAAGAAACAGAAACATTCCCTGTCGAAATTAGGTCGATGGTTTAGATTATCAGAAAGTCTTTGGAGAAGCCAAAATGGTCTTGGAAGGTGTTGAATGATCTTTGCTTTCCGAAACAGACTCACACTTGGAAGAAACATAAAATAATGATTATCAAGATGAAGTGGATAAAGTGAACGAACCAATTATTATGAATCTCAAGGAAAGTTACCAAGACGATGATATTGAAGCTGAAGAATCTTTAATTGTGAAATCTAAGAACATGAAGCAAGCTAAGAAGAGGAGGCTGAATTTGACTATAAGCGGAGGTGAAGATGAAACTCAAAGTTTAAATGTTGATGACGAAGCACGAGATGGAGAAACCGCATTGAACCCGTCTATGAGAATGATCACCAGAAAGATGCATTTGAATTACGTGATGATTTCGTCTACATTGATGTATTCGGAAAAGTCATTCCTATGTGAAATGAGGAGAAACAAGCTGACTACAACAAGCAAGAAATTGATTATTTCGGAAGCTTAAGTAATAACGATGAAGATTATGAAAAAAGGTGTTGGTTCAGCGAATTTGATGCAGTTGAAGAAGTTGAAGAAGTTGAATATGTTGAAGATGTTGAATATGTTGAATATGTCGAAGATGTTGACGATGCTAAGACGCTGACGATGTTGAAGATGTTGAGATGTTGAGTTAAGATGTTAAGATGTTAAGATGTTGAATATGTTGAATATGTCGAAGATGTTGACGATGCTAAGACGCTGACGATGTTGAAGATGTTGAGATGTTGAGTTAAGATGTTAAGATGTTAAGATGTTAAGATGTTAAGATGTTAAGATGTTGAGATGTTGACGATGTTGCAGAAGTTGAAGCTGTTGCAGAAGCTGAAGTACTTGATGAAGCAGAAGACGTTGAAGAAAAGATCTACTGAAAAGTTATCTTACCCTGAAAAGCAACAAAGTACTATTCGAGAAGAGATTTCCAAATTGGTTGCTGAGAAGAATAGATCACGAAGAGAGAAGTGGTTGCTACTCGAAGGCCTAAACATTTGTTGTTGGAAGAACGGAGCTGACAGAACTACCAATATGTCTATTACTATATGAACGCGGAACTGAAACTTGGAAGATTGGATCATTGGATCCATTAGAGAATCAAGGATGACGATTTTAATGATTTGCCAAATTGTATAGTAACCGAACCTTATGATGATGAATACAATCAAATAGCAGGTCGGACAGGAGCAATAAAATGAGGAGGTCAAGCTGTATCACATGAGACTTGCTACATTAAGAACAACAAGTGGGCAAAGCTAAGAACATTGATCAACAACAATTGAAGAGTTTGAAAAGAACAAGGCTGCAGACGAATAAACCATTGATGCAAAGGAAACGGTTATAACCGAGAAAGAAAGGGAAGTTAAAGAATCCAAAGAATTACTTAAGAAACAGGCACAAGAAGCTACCGACAAGTTCATTATTACCATTGATAGTCTGAAGAGAGATATCTGTAATCAACATATTGTTAGGAGAGTTACATTGGTACACTCCCACGAGAATAACAAGAATTAGCGTAAGGAAAACATTGGTGCCTTGTGCTGGGTAAGAACAATGATGAAGAGTCGCAACTCGAAAGCTGATCTTAAGAATGCCAACGATTACAAAGCTCTCCTTGCAGGTTTGCAAAAGTATTTATGGGATATGACAGAATGTCGCAGGAAGAAAAGGATCAATTGTCAGCCAACTTTGAGAATCATGCATGGTGTATATGTTGAGCTAGACCAATCCAAGGATGCACGAAGTATAGAAGCAAAGGGTAAAGAAGAATTTGGAAACAACATCGAAGAAGTCGCTCAAGCGGAAATGGAGTTTGAATTAACTAGGAAGAAGTGAAAAGTGCGGAAGAAGAAAGAGCTAATAAAGAAGGCGTCCTTACCAATCTAGAAGCAGAACGTAAGAAGAAAGCGGAAGACAATGAAAACTTGCCAGTAGAATTTGAACTGACGAAAGAAGTCTTGAATGAGGCTCACGATGAAGTAAAGTCCAACTGAGACGCCGTTACTCAATACCAAGATGATGCTGATGCTAAAGAGAAGAGGGTAATCTTATTTTGATTCATTATGACGATTATCGGGGCGGGGAGAGTGGTCTCAAATTTAACTACCGTTACTTTGGACCATCTAAATTGTTGAAAATAATTAATGACAATAGTTCTACTGTTCAGAAGCCCCAGAGTGTGAGAATAATCAATGCCCAGTAAGAATATGTTTAGATGGTGTTAGATGGTGACAATAGGTGGAAAGAATAAATTACTTCATGATTACCAAACTACTGATGACAAAGCGAAGTTGACTGAGTCAGATGCTACCCAATACAATTTTGTTATCAACGGTTACGCAAAGCTCCCAGGATATAAAGTAAGGATTAAAGAGTTAGGAGGGGGAGCTCAAGATAGGGGGAGGAGAGTGTAAGAATTCTATAGATCGAGCTTGACCTCGATCGGAATTAGGGTTTTCCGGATTTAGAGAATTCTTACGAAAGCGGGTAACCACCCGATCGAAGATGACAGCGCATCGTCTGTCCAGAGATGCGCGCTATAAATTAGGAACAAATCCCTCTAAATCATATTTAGTGTATAGTTATAGAAATCACCGGATATTTTATCTAGTCAATATATACTTGCATTGGTTTAGGTTACCATTGGGCCCTTCACCGTAAGTTGTATAAGGATTTGACATTGGTCCCTTATAACTGTTCCAACAATTCCGATATAGTGTAACGGCTAGCACGGTTCGCTTTCACCGAGCAGACCCGGGTTCGACTCCCGGTATCGGAAAACCATTTGTTTTTTTGGAATCTCATTAGCGAGTTGTGTTCAATTTAATGGTGTTAGTTAGCTATACTTCAATTATGGTTGTAAAGCTGCGAATTTTTTTAATAGTCAACAGTTTACAAGTGGTGTGTGTGGCAAAAAAACACTCAAACTAATTAATTTGGTGGTTTTGTTTTTCATGTGCAGATTATAAAATCTCAATTATCATTTCAACAAATATTACACAAAAGATCGTTGCTCCAGATTTTCATCTAACAAGCAAAAGGTTTACACTCAGAACGACTCAGATGAAGTGAGATGGGTATTGTGTTCGGAAAAGACATGCCCCTTTGAGCATTATCAAACCAAAAACAATTTTATATCTGGCGTCAGAGGACAACCATCTAACCAATTCTCGAACAAGCGTTAATGTTGCATTAGCTAAGCTAATCAGTTGCAACCAGTGCAGAAGGAAGGCAAATGGATTGTTAACCTTCCTATCCGATAAATTGATTAACCTTATTATCTGTGCTTACAACAGTGGTGGTTAGCAGGGATTCGCTGCATTTCAATTCAAGTTATGCAGGGCGAATTTTGGCGTTTAGTTGCAAATAATCCCATCAACTCGAGTACGCTAGATTGATTTCTTACCAATAAGATTCAGACATTGTTACACTTTTGATAGGGTAGTTTTCTTGTATCAACAACTCAAAAGTTCACGTGACTGTTACAATTCATTGTGGTTGCAAAATCTCAAGTCCGAACTTACTGCAAAAAAAAAACGAACATATGGGCGTTTAATTTCACAAATACGTTTCCACTTTCTACTTACTTCTTCTTCTTCTTCAATATTCATATAGATCTAAAAGCATCAAAATGTTTAGTTTTACCACCAACTTTCAAATTGTTTCATTCGAGACTGTTGCAAGCACAGTCAAAACCACTTTAAGTTTTACCAATGCATTTGAAACCAAGGCTTTGATAAAGCCAACAAGATATAGGCTCTCAGACTTCACCAGCGGATTCCCCATTGTTTCATTCGAAGCTGTTGCAAACACCATCAAAAAAACATTATTCTTTACCAATCAGTTAGAAACCAAGTCATCAAGAAATAAATCAACAAGAAATAGATTGAGCGACTTCAGCACCGGCTTTCCTGTTGTTTCTTTCAATACTGTGGCAAACACAATCGAAAACTCTTTATCATTCATCAATGGAACTACTGCCAAAAAGGCAAGCAGTATTTGTATATGCCACAAACGGATGTCATCAACAACCCCCAGATTGGCATCAACCTTTCCTCCAACTAGAGAAACTTGTCTTTCACCAACTTCAGAAATATACGACCCAGATATTAGTTCCCATTTTCCTACATTAAAATCACACCGTCACAACCCACCACCATTACCCCCAGATCCGTCATCAAATGGTTTGTTAGGGCATAATCAAGGAAGAGTTCCAATAGCTGTGGACCATGCCGCCAAGTTGTTCTGTGCTAAATTTGATCTTATTCAACTTTTAGATTCTTTTTGGATGACAGGAAATCTGTAAATTGTTCTCCTCCAGTTGGAGAATTTATTCATAATAGATTGCTATGGATGTCCAGTGTTGTTCTGTGCTGCACAAGTCTTCACTCAATTCTTTGGAGCCAATTTTATATACTTGAAATTAGACAATGCTAGAGTCATTTACGTTGAGCCATAGGTAGTGAAGGGTACAGAAGTCATCTAGAATTCTGTATTAGAAACAGAAATTTGGGAGAATCAGATCTATTGATCCTGGTTCAGTCTCATGCACTAACGACCCTGAATTTACTATAGTTTATACAGGCATTTTAACGAGCGTTATATAATTACGACGATTTGCAAAAAATAATAGAAAGAAATTTAGTAAACTCGGGTGGTTGACATAGATCCATCCGATAGTTGTAGTTTCCGCTATGAGTAGAGATCGCTATTATAGAAAAAATCGAAAAAACTACCCGCCCATGGACCCTATGTCAACTTAATTGGCAGGTCATTGCAGTAAGGATTATTCTGACTTCAGAAACAACCATTACATGTGGAGAAGGTTTGAATCAGTAATCGCCCCAAATCAGAAATGAGAAAGACAGCCATACACCTGTATATTACAATCTCTAACAATCAATATATTCGGATTTACCATCAAAAGATGATTGGATCTAAAACCATTCGTTGTTTACCTTGACGGATATATAGCATTTAAATTCATATGTGTCAATGAGGCTGACAGAATAACATCCATTCTTCAATGTTCTATTTTTTCCGTGCCTTCCAATAAGAATTGAAACAAAAATAACTCTAACGGGGGCCACAAAACCCTTCATACACAATTGTGTAAGCATAGTGTCACACTACCACCAACATACCCCAGTGAACGACCAACGCTACAGTGAAAGGTATACCTATCCAGTATTATTGGAAAGAGAGAATCCGATTGATAACTTGAAGGGTAGTATTGATATTATCATCTGTTTCCGTGTCTTGGTTGGGCTCATTAGAAGGTAGTACCTGGAATCATCACCAGACAAATTTATTTACTAATCTTGTTTCTGACTAAAATTAGTAAACACATTATACTTACCACCATCTGATATAAACACACAATTTAATTAGCAATAAGATATATCTGCTTCATCTAGATTAGTGTGAATTTTTAAACAATAGAATTTTGTCTTCTAAGAAATCACAACTATTAATCTACTTTATGAAACAGACATAAAGACCCACAAACAGACACCCACCTTGGACCTGAGCAAGAAAAAAAAAACTACATTTGAAATTATACTCACTCACTCACTAACTCACTCACTCACACAAACCAATTCAACCCAACCAATCAATCGCAATTCGTCATTTTCACCAATTCAGATAGAGTGATAAACCTATTCGCATAAGAATTTGCATATAAATCAATTGAGATAATCCGGTATATCTTATACTACACTCTCATAGATATTGTTAATCAATTGGGTATTCTGACCCGTTTCATTCCAACTTTCCATAGCACCCGTTACCACCACAATCATGCCTGATAAACACAAACTCAAGCTATTCTCCAAGCATAAACCTGAAAGTGAATCACTTTCACCATCAAGCTCAAATCGAAGATTTCTTGGTTTTCACATTGGTAAGCATGAATCTGAAGATTCATTAACATCGCCAACTATTTCCAATGCGGATGCACATTCACAACAACTTCTGCACCTTCATCATCAACAGCAACAGCCGGCACTTCAAGTAACTCTGCCACAACAACAATCACAGGGGATGCCTCCTTTCTCACCATCTCCTCGCCAGAGTCTTTCGGGATTGCACTCTCCACAATTGACTGAAGAATCCACAACCAAGCCGAGTTCGATGGTGGATTTGAAGAGATTCTTTAAACCAACCAAAAAGTCATCAAATCCACGAAATACCACAAATACTTACAACAACCAATTACATTCACCAACTCTCTTGAGTGGTGGTGGTGGTGGTGCGCTTGGTGGGAATAGCGGTACTACCAGTGGCTTACAATCGCGTGAGCATTCAAGCACATCTTTAGCCAACTTGATCAATCAGACATCGTCACAATTATTACACAATGCATCCCATTCGGTAAATACAAACCGTGATCCATTCACCGATGATAATTCTCCCTTGGTTAAGAAATACGGGAAGGTCGGAAAGGAATTAGGTAGTGGTGCAGGAGGTTCTGTTAAGTTGATTACCAGGCCAAGTGATTCCAAGACATTTGCAGTTAAAGAGTTCAGACCCAGAAGAGCAACAGAATCGCTAAAGGATTATACGAGGAAATGTACTGCTGAATATTGTATTGGATCCACATTAAAACACGCAAATATTATTAAAACAATTGATATTATTCATGAAAATAATAGATATTTTGAGATTATGGAGTACGCCCCGATCGATTTCTTTGCCGTAGTTATGAGTGGAAATATGTCACGAGCAGAAATTAATTGTTGTTTGAAACAAATCTTGGAGGGTGTTAATTATTTGCATGGTTTAGGATTAGCCCATCGAGATTTGAAATTGGATAATTGTGTTATTACTATGGATGGTATATTAAAGATCATTGATTTCGGAAGTGCCGTTATATTTAAATACCCCTATGATCAATATGGAAACTCAAGAGATTCAATTCATCCTTGTCATGGTATTGTTGGATCAGACCCTTATTTGGCACCGGAAGTTTTGAAAAGTCCTGGTGCCTATAATCCACAGCCAGTCGATCTTTGGTCGATTGCAATCATATACTGTTGTATGACGTTAAAGAGATTTCCGTGGAAGATACCCAATCCAGAGAAGGATAATAGCTTTAAGCTTTATTGTATGAGTGACGATAACTGGCATGATTATTATTTGAGTAATGAATGTCATAAATTGTTGTTGCAACAAAGAAAGCTAAAGAATTTGATTGTTAGACTGAACAAAAAGAAGAAATTGGAGGAGGAAAAGAAAAGACGAGAAGAAGAAGATGCGAATGAATCTGCAATGGACCACGACAGACAGCATGAAATGTCGGATGTTCAACAATCAACAGCACCAACAGCACCAACAGCACCACCGCCAGCCCCGGCACAACAACCACAACAACAAGCACCTCAGACTGACCAACCGCCGCCGCAGGCTGGTGACATGGGAAGACGAGATTCGAAATTGGATGCCGTTGAAGTTTTGTCGGAAGAGCAAATAGATGGTATAATGACTCAATTACGAGCCATTGATATTAAATTACAAGAATATGAAAACATCAAGAACGAAATGAAAATCAAGTGGATGGACGAAAGAAAACGAGATCCGGTTTATCAACAACAATTATATGAAGAACAACAAAAACAACGTCAATTAGAAGCCCAACAACAACAAAAGGAAAAGGAAGCGGAAGAAAATGGTACTGGTGCCCCACCAGCGAAGAAAAAACAATCTCAGCATAAACAGATCCATGGTCCTTATAGATTGATGAGATTGCTACCACATGCATCGAGACCAATTATTTTTAAAATGTTACAAGTTGATCCTAGAAGGAGAGCTACTCTAGAAGAAATTTTACAAGATGAATGGATTAAGGAGATTCAATGCTGTACTATGAAGAGAATCACCAAGAGCGTTGATAATATTGGAGCTAATTTTGATGAAGATGATGAGGAAGTGTTGGTTAAGGGTGCCCCAGCTCATGATCATACTATAGTTTTAGATAGTTAATGGGGCGTGCGTTATTAATTAGGTATATAGTTATTAGTTAGCTAATACTATAAGTTATTCAGTAAGTAGGCGTTTGTAGTGAAAATTCCGGCACTTACCAAACCCAACCGAAATCCAAAGGGAAAAAAACTGTAAACCAACACAATTTAACTCCACAATTGAAAAATTGCCACATTAAACTAACACCACAGCCAAATTCACCAAGCTAACCATGTCTCACGGGAACACTCCTCCTCATCTTAACCCCATCAGGTTAAAGACTTCATTAAAGATGGCAATAAGTAAACTAAAGTTCATTCAAGAAAAGAAACAAGCGTTAACAAAACAACAACGACGTCAATTGGCTGATTTATTACAACAGGGTAAAGAACTGAGTGCATTAATCCGAGTTGAAAATATCATTAGAGACGATATATATATCGAATTATTAGAATATTTAGAATTGTATTGTGAACTATTATTAGCCCGAATTTCCATTGTGTTAAACTCACCAAAATGTGATGACAACTTGTTGGAAGCAGTTGAGTCAATTATATATAGTGCTGGACACACTGAATTAAAAGAATTAACCACAATTAAGGATATTTTCGTTTGGAAATATGGACAAGAGTTTGCCAAGAATGCATTGGAGAACCAAAATGGAAAGATCCCCGAGAGGATAATTAAACGGTGTTCAATTGATCCTCCTCCGGAAACATTGGTTAATCTCTACCTTTGTGAAATCGCTCGGACTTATGATGTGCCCTTTTCGGGGTTGAAGGATTATGTGAACAGTGACAATGAAGAAGAAGGGGATGATGATAACGCAAGTGATGGTAGTAGTGGTGGTGGTGGGATTAAGGAACCAGCGGCGATATTGGAAGAACCAATTGAAGCTAATCAAGAGACAAAGTTGCCAAAAGTGACCAAGAAGTCGGAGAGCAAGAAACAGCAGGATGAATTCGACGCACTAAAGGCAAGATTTGCTGCTTTGAAAGGAACTCCATAAATTCATGTAGTGTTTGATAGATGATTGATTTCTAGTTGTTGATTTAGATGGCATAATGTTACGTATTCTTTGCATATTTACTGGGACTTGGCTAATGTGGTAACCGAGTAAGGTAGCTGATTGTGTTGTGCAGCTGTCGATGATTTGTATAGACATTTTCCACATTGCGCAAATGACTCTAAGAACATCCCTCTATAAAGAAAACTACCATTGCAGCACAATACCGATTGGGTTTTGATCCGGTATGACATTGGAGCACCAATTATTTTTAGTAACACTAGGTGAGCCAAGCGTCAATTACAACTAACCCCAGATGTATATATAAAGTTTCTTCCTATTGTGAAGAATGTTCCAATTCTACCATGTGACAACTCTGTAGTTCTATTACAGTCTACTGTGTCATCATATTGTTTAATATGTATGTATATGTCATGGTGATACATTGGGGTCATTTGTCAAACTCTTTAAGTTGAATGAACTGCAACCAAACACCAAACAGTCACTACAGTACTAACAGGTGTAAAGTGGCAGCAGAAAAAAAAAAAGATAAAGTCATCAAACTGTCAACAACAAAAACACCAAACAATAAATAAATAAAATAAAATAATTAAGTAAATAGAGAAAACCAGAAATACTAACTAACAACTGAGTATTCAAATAAGAAGATATACAAAGATAAACATACACTAAACTAATATATAACCGAAGAGAGAGAGAGAGATGTTCCGATCACACATACTCACAGAACGACAACAGATCGAATTGAACAAATCAATCATTCAGTATCTTGAACCAATGATAAATGATACTGACAATCACCAGATACTAGACCAATTAAGCACAATACTAAAAGTAGATATACCAATTAATAATAACGAAATAGTATCCAACTATCTAGAAAAGAAATGGTCCTCAGTATTGCGACTTCAAAAGAAAATAATCGATCTAGAAACTGAAATCCACAATTTACGGTCAATTCTTGATGTATCGGATGCTGGTGCCAATGGTAAACAAGTGATTATATCCAAAGATAGAATAAACTGGTTGCCACTGACATGTTCGAAATCATTTGTTACCCAATCGAATCAATTGATAAATAGCATCAAGGTACATCCAATTTTACCAACAATTTATTGTGGGTGTAATGATGGGTCGATATATGTGTGGAATATTGCCGGAGACGATTATACCATCCCGGAAAAGATTATAAAGGCACATACAAAAGCTGTCAATGAGATTGAGTGGTCATTAGAGCCAGTGAGCTTATCGTCATCTTCACTACAGAATAAACCAGTATATATATTTGCATCATGTTCTTCTGATTTATCAATCAAAATTTGGGACGGTAACAATCACAAATATATAAGAACATTAACGGGTCATGAACATACCATATCGTCAATCAAATTCAGCAGTGTGAATAGCACTATATTATATTCAGCCTCGCGAGATAAAACAATCAAGATTTGGGATTTGATTAATGG
>JAKUCC010000330.1:0-11465 GCA_030563365.1 Hemisphaericaspora xylanilytica | reverse complement strand
GTGTTCATAATGTCGAGTTTGATGAATTGAAAAGTTTCACCAATTACCCTAGTGCAAAGGGCACCTATCTCAAGTTATCCGATGGAAGTTTTGAAGCGACGTTATACGAAATGGATGAACAGGACACGCAATATTTGGCCTATATGCCAAATAGCCTAAATACAGAGGAAATCAGTCTGAAATATATTTATTTAAATTATGGTTTGGACCAAGATTATAAATCCCTTGAATCTAACCACATCGAAGTCAAAGATAGAATTGCATTGATAAAGTATGGTGGCGGAATTCCCGAATCAAATAAAGTAAAACTTGCTCAAGATAATCAGATTAAAGCGGTCATATTCATATCACCAAAATTTCAGATTGCTAACAAGGACCATGATGACGTTATAATTCGTGAAAACATGGGCCTAACAAGGGTGTCTCCAGGAGATGTTTTGACCCCGGGCTGGTCTTCTGAAGATGGATACATTGCTCGATTATCATGGGAGAAGTCCCAGACCACTCCCAAAATTCCAACTATCCCAATTAGTAATAAGGATGGTCAAGCTTTATTAAAGAAGTTAAATGAAAAGGGGGTCAAGTTTGATGATGGCTCATATAGTGGAAATGACGATGTAAACGCGGAGATCCAAATGAAGATAACAAACTCAGATCGGGAACTTCAGCCAATGTGGAATGTTATCGGCACAATTGAAGGGAGAGAACAAAACGACAAGGCAGTTATTGTGGGTGCTAGTAGAGATTCATTATGTTTTGGCACTATTTCGAGTAATACAGGTACGGTTGTCTTGTTGGAATTGGTCAAGATTCTCACGTCTTTGCAAAGGAAGTTCCAATGGAGTCCAACCAGATCAATCCACTTTATCTCATTTGGTGGGAGTGAATACAATTTGGCAGGTAGTACGGAATGGATCGAGAATAGACGAGAACAATTACAAAAGCAAGGTTATTTGTATATAGATTTGTCTGATTTGGTATCTGGGAGTAAACTCTCGATTAATAGCCATCCGGCCTTGCATGACGTCATCAGATCTGAAATGGAAAAGATTAGAAGTGGACAATTATATGAATTATTTCACCGTGAACAGACTAAAGTAAGAATTGGGAATAACTTAATCAAAGACAAAAATTATTTGCCATTTATTAATCTTCTTAACATTCCATCGTTGGAAATGAAGTTTACTGGCAAGCAACCATATCCTAAGAATTCATGTTTTGATAACTTTGATAACTTCGTAAGGAACGATATCGACCTGCACATGACCAGGCATTCCCAAATTGTTGAATTACTAGCCCGAATCATTTTGAAATTCGCCGAAGATCCATTGATTCCGTATTCATTTGAAGCAATTTCGAATTCATTGCAAGATGCAGTCAAGGATCTTAAATCTTATTCCGGTCTTAACTTTGAATCGCTATTGAAGTCAATATCTACATTAAGGGAAATGGGACGTCGATATGAAAAATGGAGGGATGAATGGATAAAGTACATTTATAATTCAAACGGGGTAGAGCCAAGTATATATGCATTAACAAGGTGGAGATGGAACGAAAATATGTTACAGTTTAATTCGAAGTTTTTGAAGCCACGAGTGATCCCACAATCACCCCATCAAGGAAGTGAGTTGGTAAGTCCAGGTTATTTGAATCGATTATTTGGAGTGGCCTATGATACTCCGTTGGATGATCTGGATCATGAATGGAACACATTCCCAGAAATTAGAAGTTTGATTCGGTCAGGAGATTTTGACGCTGCTCAGAAGGAGATAAATTCAATGGCTACATCTATAACGGAGGCATCCATTGAATTTATGAATTTAAATTAGCTGGACTAGAATTAATTAGAGAGACTTTGGAAATTCCACAGGTCAAGTATGTATATTAGTAAGTAATACAATTGCTTTTTTTTTAGTATTATTCTGCTTGAGTCCTGATTTCTACTATGCTTCTATCAACAGGACTAAGTCTTCTAAGTAGTAATCGTGAGACCTTTGGAACTCATCTAAATGACGAACGGCATTTGTCAATTTTAGCAAATATTCAGAGTTTAATCCACTTGGTCCAACAGATGTCTTTATGACCTTTGCTGTATCCTCGATCGACTCTGGCCCAACAAATGCTTCATTATCAATAGTTCCGATATATATCATACTTTCGATATAGTAATCACCGGTCTTTTTGTCCTTCTCAATCTCCCTCATTACTTGCTTTGACAACTGTGTATATTCCACGTTCAAAATATGAAACGGCACCAAATGAGTAGAATATCCATTTTGTTCGCGTATATCCAAATACTCTTTAACTTTCTCAACATTTTCTTCACTTATATAATATGCCACTCCCCAAACTTTCAAATCATCTTCAGTTAATTGATTTATCCTATGTCTCACATCCAAAATCTCACCACCATTGACATCGTCCCCATCGACCAAATCGGTTTCACAATGGGATTTAAGTTCATACATGTGTAAATCCGAATGGAATCGATCATGCTTCTTCAAGTCATCTAATGATACCAACGTAGCTACTCTTCCTGGCGAATCCGGGGTGCCCCGATGATCGATTGAACTTTGCCAAAATCGACGGATGAATCCCTTGAGGTATCCCGTGACTTTGAATGATACGTATGGAGGTGGCTTGAAAATGAGACTGCCGTAGCCGATTATCCACATGCCCTGTTTCAGAAATTTAGCTGTCATTTATAATTTGCAAAGGGTAAAGAGGTGGATGGAGAAAGAGAAGACCTTACCTGGTGCTTACAAATGAATGCCGAGTTTTGATGGTAAGCGGAGTTATATGCAGGACGGAGTGGAATTCTTTGCAGCCAACGTCGAATGAACAGTCACTAGTCTACATTGAGAAAGAATTGCTTTTAGCTATAGTGAGCGAGAGTAATTATGGTGATATCAATCATTTTATATTCTCTATATGTAGCTAAACTTAAACGCCATTTTGACAGTTTCAACAATTTTGTCCTTTAAATTAGCTCGGTTAACTTTGACAAACTTTTGCCCAATAAATGTCAATACAATAACAAAGAGAATCAACAACGAATTGTCTTTAATGTATGCCTTCAATAAATTAATCATATACTTCAACCGGTTAGACAACTCGTGCAATCTCCCAGCATTGATGTCCAATACAGACGAAGAATTTGGCTCTGCAGGTGTTGACGATTCATTTGCATATTGTTTTTGGATCTCCTTCAAGGACTTGTACTTCAAATTCTGTTGCTTTCGTAATTCTTGTTGTTTCAAAAGCTCTTGTTGTTTCAACTGCTCTTGTTGTTTGAGTAATTCCGCCTCCTTGTCTTGTTGCTGTTGTAAAATAGATTGTTTGTTTTGTTTAATCTCAGATAATTTCTTCAAATCGTCTTGTTGGTTGAATACTAATGTGTTGGTAGTTATAATCAGCTCGGCCAATTTAAACTCATCAAATGTGGGCAAAATTTCAAACACAATTAAATTCATAAGTTTGATCAAATGTTTGTCATTGTGATCAATACTTCTAGATACAAGTTCCTTCAATTCTTGCAAATAACTATGTTTATCTTTGATGAGTAGTTCGTAATTTGCAATATACATCAAGTGTAAATTATACAAGATTTCATTCGGGATATAGTCACCATAAATCATTGTTAATTGGTTGATCAACTCATTGCTGGTGATGGAGTTTATTGCAATATTGCGATGTGTTTGTGCTTTACCTGACCCTTCGATCTCTTTATCCTTAAGCAACACACCACTTTCGATAATGTATAGATTTATGATTTTGACAAACAACTGTTCCGATATGGTTTGATTGTTGAATTCTTTAAAGCTTTCTTGGTATAATTTATGAATCAATTTGAAAGATGTTAGCAATTGCTTGTTCTTGAATTGCTTTAACGCTAACTTATAGTTATCTTCCATTTGCTTATTGGAATTGATTGTGCTAGAAGATAATGATGCTATTGATGCGTCCATATTGAATAATATTACTATGCTAACTCTTGATAAACGAACTCTCTGGTGTATAACTGGTGAAGAAGAAAATGTCACACAGATATTTGATGATTGGTTTGTTCAGTTTTCTGATTCTTTTTTTTTCTGTTGCGTTGTTCCCCCAACTTTACTCTCCTCTCCCCCACACATACACACGGAGTTAATTACTTGCCGAATTTAGTGGTGAATAACCGAGGTTTCATCAGATTTTGATTTAGTGTAACCTGATTGATGGTACTCTATATTGGTTACAGTCAATGTCGGAAAATGCAATCCAAATGCCCACAATGTTAACTATACTAAACTTCAAATGATAATCAATGTCGACAAGTCTTAACCAATTTAAGCCGCAGAGAACAATTTTCATTTCCGTTATACTGATTCCGATTTGAACTAATAAGCAACTTCACAAAACTGGATCACCTAGTATTCATAGGCCCGAACCAGCTCCCCAGCACAGGTATCCTCATTAATAACAAGCCTAACCAGATGACCATTCAATCTACAAGCGCCATCCTGAGTAAGATGCACCCCTCTTGGACAGGGGGTATCCAAGCGACCTGCTGGTTACAACATTTTGCAGCACTATAGATGAAGAACATGTCAGTATTAGAGTACACAATAACAGATACCCAAACACCGTGAGATATAATCTCTATTGCTTAAATCAACATAGAGTTTTCTTGAACAGAGAAAGTAGGCTGAAGAATTTAAACACAGGTCCTTCTTCTATTCCTTGTTCAACTACTCTTGACTATGGCTATGCAAGTAATATCGCAGAAATAAGAGGCTCTGGATGCGGATAACCACGTTCCGAAAGCTATCAAGGGCTTGGAGAATGGTATGTTGTCATCAACTCGAGCTACTACGGGCTATGGTGCCCTTGTAAATGCTACTTCCCGGTATAGAGTAAAAAGTGGTCAAAATCATCGACCTGGTCACGAAGCAGATGGCGTTATCGTTAACTACGAGGCGATTCTTGCCCAATGGGATTAGAATCGAAACAAATCTCACATAGTCGTTGGCTTTTTCCAACGCTTTGTATTTGAGTTTATCATTGATTTGTTTATGTGGAATCGGATTCCTGAAACAAAACAACACCACTGTCTAGGGTATTGATATCTTTCGTAATATAGTGAACTGTATTTAATTTGACTTCTAGCCATCAATCAACACTACGGGTGAGCATCGTAATCATCATCTTCTTGTAGAAAGAGTAGTTGGTTGATTAAATGGAAAAAGCCTTTCAAGAAGAAAATGAAGAAAATCTCTCATCTTGGTGCTACCAAGTGTTGATATTGTGCGCGTCTTCAATTTGTATTTCTTTTTTTTGGGTCCCTGTAGAATTGGTTAGTTGTAAAATGGTCAAGCAAGTTATCATTACACCCAAAAAGGTTCAAGTTGCGCAGTCATAGGATAGCGAAATAATGTCGCTGTACGATGATCCAAGTGTAATAGTATTATCAGATTCTGATGACGATGATGGCCAAATCATTCCACAACAATCGCAACCGCAGCCACGACAACTGGAACAGCAACAAAATCGGCAGACGCATTCAGTCCCACTGGTTCCATCATCTTCGATCACTCCTGCTTCAATAGGATCGTCAGTCAATGGAAATAACAGGCTGATACATCTGTTGGATACACAGATACAACAACCAGCTCCAAAGCGATTGCGGCTAGATTCTTTAAACACTTCAAGAAGTTCAAGCTTGTTTATGAACAGAAGTCAAAATCACTCGGTTGTTCTGATTCCAAGCACAAGCGATAACGCTAGAGAGACAAATTTCGGAAGTAGGTCAACGACACAAAGTATAACACCCTCGATAACCAGAGATAACATTTCCGAGACTCCCGTCAGTCGAAGAGAAGTTTTAAAGCAAGTTGAAGTAATCTCTTTAAGTTCAGATGATGAAGATGAAGACTACCAAAGCTCCGATAAACCCCAGGCGGAAACTCCACCGTCCCATGTGATCACACCTGATAACGATACTGACGATGATGACTTGATGGTATTGGACTCCCTGACCGCTGCTAAAGTGGGAAAGTTTAAACCAACTTCGTTTGAACTAGCACATTCTAATCAAACGTCGCACGAACGATTATACAACCAACCTGTTCCAGTACCACACGCAGACGAAGACCTTAGTCAACTACGAAGGCAGGAAATGGAAACGAGACACAGTCGGATGGCACATGCGGTCATTAAGCTCCAAAGTGATCGCCGAAACCTCCAGCAATTAATTCAAACAGCAAAAACCACCATCGATCACTACCAAAATAATCTAGTGGCCCAAAAGCAGCGTCTCTCGGAGGCGATAAGATCCGGAAATGATGCAATTCGACTGGAAGCCAGGCAATTGGTTGACTTCATTTCAAATGCCATCGGCAAATTGCAGGGATCTATTGGATCTTATACAACGAAAATACAAGTAATCAATAGTCATTTAGCTAGGGTAGGAAGTCTGGTTGGATTTTCGACCACGGTAGATTTAACCTTAAATGATCAGGCGGAATCATCATCATCATACACGTTGGGTTATCAAAGCAATGTTTACTCGGATGATTCTGATATACGGAATTTGATGGATAACATTAAACCAGCTGAAGATTTGATTGAAGGAATGGAGTCAACGCCAATAGAATTGAACATTAATTTATTGAAACATCAAAGAATTGGAGTCACTTGGATGAAAAGAATGGAAGAGTCAAGACATAAAGGAGGAATATTGGCAGATGATATGGGGTTGGGTAAGACTGTTCAAACCATTGCTTTAATGATGGCGCATAAACCCTCAGAACAAGAAGAATTCAAAACAACCTTGGTTATTGCGCCGGTTTCATTATTGAGGCAATGGGCAGCTGAAATTGAGTCTAAGGTTAAACCTTCACACCCATTAAATGTTGGAATCTTTCATGGTCTTGAAAGGAAATCGATGCAGACGTTTGATTCATTAAGACAGTATGATGTGTTGTTGACTTCTTACCACACATTGTCCAATGAATGGAAAAGACATTTCGCGGAAGAATTGGCAAACAAGAAGAGAGCTAACGATCAAAGTTTGCCAGATTGGAATACGGGTGGCAAAAGCTATGATTCTCCATTCTATTCTAGTCGGGCCAGATTTTATAGAATTATTTTGGATGAGGCACAAGCAATTAAAAACCGCAATGCGATTGCTAGTAAAGCCGTGACTTTTCTAAAAGGAAACTACCGGTTTTGTTTGTCCGGTACACCCATGCAGAACAATGTTGAAGAATTATACCCAGTTATCAGATTTTTACGGATTAGGCCGTATAACCACTTGCCAAAGTTTCGTGCAGATATAGTTGTACCATTAAAATCCAAGTCAGGAAACTACGACCAAGTTGACCGAGGTCAAGCTATGAGCAAGTTGCGTGCGATATTAAGCGCAATTCTTTTACGTCGGACGAAAAATTCAGAAATTGATGGCAAGCCGATTTTAGAGCTTCCTGCTAAACACCTTCATTCTGACTATGTCGAGATGGACGAAGAAGAGAAAGGATTCTATAAAGATTTAGAAACTGGTATTCAAAAGAAAGCGAAAAAGATGTTAGGGGAGAGACAAATGACGGGGGTATTAGTGCTATTACTTCGTTTACGGCAGGCTTGTTGTCATAGTTATTTAGTGGAAATTGGAGAAATGAAGGCCCAAGCCCGTGCAAATGAAAATATTCCTAGTGATTGGAAAAAAATGTATTATATGGCAACGACATTGGAAGACAAGGTAAAGCTGAATGTTAAAAGATTGACTTCTTCCTCTCGGTCTTTACCACTCCCTGGTGAAGATGTTCAACTAGATAATGATAATGGAAACAGCGATGACGCAAACGAGATGTTAACTTGTCCAGTTTGTTTTGATGTCTTGAGTCAGGAGTCTTCAATGGTGTTATTTGCCGAATGCGGCCATTTAATATGTCAATCTTGTGTTGAAGGATTCTTTGAAAGAAATACTGCGGATGAAGATAGTTCCGGGAATAGAATAGCCAAGTGTTCCGAATGCACTACTCCAGTTAAGGAAACCAATGTAATTGATTATGTTATATTCAAGAAATTGTTTGAAGAGAATTTACCTGATTTGGATGTGAAGCGGTTTTGTGAGCAATATTATAATCCTAACAAAAGAGACAACCGTGCAATCATACATGAATTGGTTAAGCGAGATGATGGTTTTACGCCATCAGCAAAGATGGAAAAGGCGATTGAATTAATCAAGTCAATATTTACCAGTAAGCCGGGAGAGAAGGTGATTATTTTTTCTCAGTTTGTGACATTATTTGATTTAATGAAATTGGTATTACATCAGGAAAAGATTGATTTTCTACGCTATGACGGAAGTATGAATATGGATCATAAAAACGCAATAATTAAACAATTTTATCAAACTGACACTAAGGTACTATTGCTTTCATTAAGATCGGGTAATGTTGGGTTAACATTAACTTGTGCATCTCATGTGATTATCATGGATCCGTTTTGGAACCCGTATGTTGAAGAACAAGCAATGGATCGTGCCCATCGTATTGGACAACAGCGAGAAGTTAATGTCCATAGAATTTTGATATCTGGTACGGTCGAGAGTCGAATTATGGAATTGCAAAACCGGAAGAAAGAATTGGTTGAAAGTGCGTTGAATGAGAAGGAGATGAAGTCGGTTTCAAGGTTAGGACAGAGAGAACTTGGTTTCTTATTTGGCTTGAATGATTTACGTGCACCATGATATAATCTGTATTATTATATATGTTTTTAATGTCTATGTCTTTTCACTTTTTGGGAATTGCGTAACCAATCGGCTTCGGTAATTAATGGAGTTGATGTTTCCAGGAAACATAATTCATTTAGGATAATTGGTTCAAAGTCAACTTGGAAATTTGACAAAGATCTGCAAAGGTATATTATTTGTAGTATTAGACCATCGATTTGGCTGGAAATGTCAATCTCGGTTTCAAAGTCGTCATTTTCAACTTTGGCCAGGGAAATCTCCGGGAGATAAGTGGCCAATTCCTTACATAATAGCTTTGCCAAATTCCTTATAAATTGGTCAATCAATAAGTTATTTCCATTTTGTTCTTGAATATTTTGATCTGATGATTTGAATATTACATTGAAGATTGATAATGAACTAAACACAAATTCACGGTATGTTTCAATAAATCGTTTCAAATAACTTAATTTATTGAATTTAATTAATGGTTTCAAACTTTCAATTTCATTTATGATGAATTTATATCGAGAATTCAAAAAGATCAATTTTAGGAATTTGTCCTTTTGATATTGTTGCTTTTCTCGATTGGTGAATAGAATCGATCCTGTTTCTTGCGGGGTGTTGGATACATCATCATAATTTAATAGATCCAACTTGTTCAATATTTGAAATATTTTCAAGATATTATTCTGTTTAAGATTTGTATTTAACAATTTCACCAATCCGTGAACCATTAATTTCAATTCATGCTCTATTTTCTCATTAATGTTAACAAAGATTGCCAACTTGGGGAATCGAATTATTAATGCCTGGATCAACATGGAAATCTCCAATGCCTCTTGATAGTTCCCTTGAAGAATACATAACCGACATAAAGTGGGTAATTCAAGTATATCCAACACCGAATCAATCTTGTCCAATATTGAATTATTCAACTTCACCAATGACTTATAATTTTCATTGTGGTGAGTTGAATTCTTTAAAACATCAGCATCAAGTAATTTCACCAATGTGTCAATTTGACTAGGGTATTCTTGTTTAATCTGTTCATGGGCCAGTTGTAAATCATTACTTATATCTATGATTAAATCTCGATTATTATCAGTAAGGGAACTTAAGTTGAGGTTCACCGTTCGTTGGTTCATATCCAATTCGGCAATCTCTTCAATTAACGTCCTTTTAGCAATTCCAGGATCGGTGACTGAATCAGCACTACCCATGGGATCCTGCATTGGACCACTGGCAGCCAGATTGGATGAGGCCATAAATGTTTCGGTGGATAATAAATCATCATTGATTAACAATTCTTGAAGGTATTGTTCTGCTTGTTTCAGGAATTGAGGATTGGTATCTAGTAGAGACTGATATTTTGAGTCAAGGCCATCCCGGAGGGTATCTAAAAGGATCTGCGACATGATTACCTCTGTTTGGTGGTTTAATAGTAACGTTAGACAGGTGGTGGTGGTTATGGAAAATTATATTTCCTACAAAACTGCCTTAATCCACCAACTAGTTACTTTTCCTGTCGCAAAATAATTTGTTGTGTCGCTGGTGAGAATCTTGCGACAATGGTTGGTTTAATGTCAACCGAAAACGTCTACCAAAACTTTGTTAACAAATTTCATTAACCCTAGCCACCATCAACATCCCAATACAACACACCAAAGAACAGGACAATGGAAGGACTTTACTTCAATGTTAACTACGGGTATATTGAAGGAGTTGTCAGAGGGTACAAGAGTGGACTTTTAACCTCCAATCAATATGTCAATTTAACTCAATGTGATAATCTTGACGATTTAAAATTGCAATTGGCATCTACTGATTATGGTAATTTCATGGCTAATCATAGTGGTCCATTGAGTACTAGTATCATCCAAGATAATTTATCCAAGAAATTGTTCCAACAATTCCAATATATCAAATCACAATCACTGGGGAAATTGACCAAATTCTTGGAGTTTATCACGTATGGATATATGATTGATAATGTGATTTTAATGATTACTGGTACTTTGCATGAAAGAGATAAATCAGAGATCTTGAGTAAATGTAACCCATTGGGTTGGTTTGATACATTACCAACGTTATCAATTGCCACTGATATTGAGAGTTTATATTCCACGGTGTTGATTGATACTCCATTGGCGCCATTTTTCAAGAATTGTATTAGTGCTGATGATTTGGATGATTTAAATATTGAAATCATTAGAAATAAATTATATGCCAATTATTTGGAAGCATTTGTTGAATTTATTCAATTGGAATTTGATAATCCTGATCGAGAAATTATGGAAAGATTATTAACTTTAGAAGCCGATAAACGAGTTATTAACATCTCCTTGAATTCATTAAATAACCCTGATTTATCAAGTGAGGATAAAATAGCCTTGTTTCCAAGTTATGGTAAATTGTATCCCATTTATCATCATCAATTGAGTCAAATTGATGATATTGAACAATTGAAATCGATTGTTGAAAATATTGGAGAGTATCGTGATATTTTTAATGAAAGTGGAGATAGTGGTGCTTCTGGTATAAGGGGCTTGGGTGATTGGTTTTATCTTTTGGAAATGCAATTGTGTAGAAATGCCTTTACTCAACAATTCACCTTGAGTACCATATATGCATGGTTAAAATCAAAGGAACAAGAAATTAGAAACATTACTTGGATTGCCGAATGTATTGCCCAAAATCAAAAGAATAGAATCGATAGTTATATCTCCGTGTATTAGCATTGAATGCATAA
>JAKUCC010000329.1:0-11487 GCA_030563365.1 Hemisphaericaspora xylanilytica | reverse complement strand
TTGTATTTTGACTATCAAGAATTACCACCACAAGCAATTAAGAAGCTTAATGACGCTTCGGTTTTGTTTAATGGGGTTGATAATATTGTTGAACGCGTTGAAAATTTGGAAGATATGGTTTCACAAGCGGATGTGGTTACTATTAATTGTCCATTGCATGATTCTTCCCGTGGGTTGTTCAATAAGGATCTTATCTCCAAGATGAAGCGTGGAGCTTATTTGGTTAATACTGCAAGGGGGGCTATCTGTGTTGAAGATGATGTTGCCGATGCTGTTAATTCAGGTCAATTGGGTGGATATGGTGGTGATGTTTGGTATCCACAACCACCTCCAAAGGACCATCCTTGGGTTACTATGAGAAACCCATATGGTGGTGGTAATGCCATGACCCCTCATGTCTCTGGTACTTCTTTGGATGCTCAAGCTAGATACTCAAATGGTGTAGAAAGCATCTTGACTGAATACTTTAACAAGACTTACAATTACCGTCCACAAGATGTCATTGTTATCAATGGTGATTATGCTACTAAGGCTTACGGTCAACGTTAAATTTGTTGATTTACGTTGTGGGGAGTATGTTTATACTTTAATAGCTGTCTTTGTATTGACTTGCTGTAAAGATTTATAGTTGTTTAAATGAATTTATGTACAAATGTGGCAAATTCTTGTCCCAGATTTGAAGTTGTCAAAACACGTTAATTTGTTTCAACTTGAACCGGCATTGTTCATAGGAGTAGCAAAGACATTCAACACATATACTATGTTGATACCTTCCATGGACTCCCGTGAATATGAATATTACAACACGTGTCGTTTCTATCATCACGTTAAAATCTATTATAATACGAAAACATTAACTAACAAAACATTGTCTCATTATATACATAAATTACCAACCTCTTTCTGATAATCTTTCGTTATCCTTGATGGTATTAATAGCAACACCACCCATCAATTCACCTAAATCGGTGGAGTATTCCAACAACTTGACTGGGTCATTGTAGTGGGTAGTGGCGTTAACAATTGCTCTGGCCAACTTTTCTGGGTTCTTAGATTTGAAGATACCAGAACCAACAAAGATACCTTCACAACCCAATTGCATCAAGAAGGCAGCATCAGCTGGAGTGGCAACACCACCAGCAGCAAAGTTAACAACTGGTAATTTCTTTGCGGCAATGACTTGCTTTAATAATTCGACTGGGACTCTGTATTCCTTGGCGAGGTTTTCAATTTCAACTTCTGATTCTAATTTAGCAGCTTCTTCAATTTCCTTCTTAATGATGGTAATGTGCTTAACAGCTTCAGAGACATCACCAGTACCGGCTTCACCCTTGGTTCTAATCATGGCAGCACCTTCATTGATTCTTCTTAAAGCTTCACCCAAGTTCTTGGCACCACATAAAACAGGCACGTTAAATTCGGATTTCTTCAAGTGGTATTGTTTATCAGCTGGGGTTAAGACTTCACTTTCATCGATGAAATCGACACCTAAAGCTTGTAAAATTTGGGCTTCACCAGTGTGACCAATACGACACTTGGCCATGACTGGAATGGAAACAGCTTCCATGATTTCCTTAATCATCTTTGGGTCGGACATTCTGCAGACTTGACCAGATTTTCTCATATCAGCAGGGATCTTTTCCAATGCCATAACGGCACAAGCACCAGCTCTTTCGGCAATCTTGGCTTGTTCGGCAGTGACGACATCCATGATAACACCACCCTTGAGCATTTGAGCTAAACCAGCTTTAATTTTAAAATCAGTCATTGTAAATGTATAATGTGTATAATTTCCTTTAAAGATTAAAAGTCAATTGATATAATTAAAAAAGAGAAAAGAAGAGGGTTAATATAAAAAAATTTGAAAAATTCAGAGATTACTTGAAAATTTATATAATTCATCAATAGAGCCAACAGCAGGAAGTCAACAATTCTTAAAACAAAAAAAAAAAAAGGAAAACTCGTTCATCATCCGCTAAGAAGGAACCAGAAACACAAATAAAATAACAAACTCGACAATGTGGTTTTCAACCCAAATGAGTCAAAGTGAAATATACAGAGAAATTATTGTTATTGTTATTGTTATTACTAATTAAACAAACTTTCACTTTTCTTTCTCTCTTCTCCCCCCACTTTGGTTGTATTTTCGGGTTTGACTTCTCTTTGTGAACATTGTATTTACGGTAACGGTGCAATTGTTGAAGTAAGCTCGGTTGCAATGGATGGCTGTTTTTCATATGCTCTTATAAGGGTTTATGCACACCCCCTAGGACTCTGGGGTTCTTGTTTTGTACAACCATTTTGATTCATTCTACTAAGCCATGCGCTAAACAATACCAGAGAAGGATCTCTAAAATTCTATAACCCTTTATCGTCATTTGCATTGCATTAGCCAACGTTCTATCTGCCAATTGTCAATTCCTATTAGATCAAACCAATGTGCACACACAACATTACTAGGATTCACTCAAGAAGTGTTATGTGTTAAACAAAAATATGAGAGATTGATAACGCAAAATGGAATTTCCGCCAAAAATGGACAATAAAAATAATTTGCTCGTATCTGCCAATTTCTTTTTCTAATGTGTAATTCAGAGTCAAATACCACAAAATCAACGTCAAAAAAAAAGATTGACTTCTTTTGATGGGCATTTCTGGTTTCCTTTTGTTTTTGACTTCTTCTCCACTTTTCTCAACTGGATACACTCTTTTTTTTTCTGCAGTTTTTGATCGCTTTCAAAATGGTCGCTTGATTCAAGTGATCACTCAAAATTTTTCAATTTCAAAGATAACGGGTATAAAACCACCCATCACCACCACACTCATCATCATACTAAACTTAAATTATAGAATACTGTTTATACTAATCAGACATGACCACATCAAAATCTATAATATTAGGAGTGTTAGCCTTACAAGGGGCATTTCAAGAACATATAGAATACTTTAATAAAATACTTGAAACTTGCCCAGATGAATATAACGAATTTAACATTGAAGTAAAGGAAATCAGAACCAAGGAAGATCTTGAACAATGTGATTCATTGGTCATCCCAGGTGGTGAAAGTACTACCATGTCTTGGATCGCAATCAGAACAAATTTATTAGAACCATTATATGACTTTGTTTCCTCAGGAAAACCATTATGGGGAACTTGTGCTGGTTTAATCTTCTTAGCTAAACAATTAAAGAATGGTAAAGTTAATCAAAAGATTTTGGGAGCATTAAATATTCAAGTCACAAGAAATGCATTTGGAAGACAATTGGATTCATTTTCCACCAAACTTGATTTTAGTTCATTTATACCAGGTTGTTGCGATTTCCAAACTGTTTTCATTCGCGCACCAGTCGTGACTCAAGTTTTATCAGAGCCTGATCTTCTTCCTGCAATTGAAGAAAAACGTTCGTTATCACCTCCTGAAATTATCAACTCGTTGAATAGCTATAACAATCCTGCACCGGTTGAAGTATTGTATAAGTTAAAGAATGTTGACCACCATAACCACGATTTAATTGTGGCTGTTAGACAAGGGAATGTATTGGGAACATCATTCCATCCTGAATTAGCTGATGATTATAGATTTCATAAATGGTTCCTTGATGAATTTGTATTAAAGGCCACTGCCACTGTATAGACATGTATGATTTTGTATAGAATGACTTAATAGACTTAATTTATTTGGATGTTAGATTGACGTATAAAATAGGGAATGTAGCTTGATGCATTACGCGAACCACCTTTTCAATGTGCTCCATGGGATGATTATATGGAAACATACTCAATGGTCTTCACTGGTTGACCCTTTCGCAAAATCGTGCAAAAATCTCCTGGGATCCGGTTCCTACATGGTTAAAATTAAGAGATCGCTCGTGGAGAATCCATTCATAGCTATCAAGAAGCGTTGTTCTTTCTTGATTGTAGGTACATCCACTTTGTTCTTCACCTTCTAGATTTTGGCGACAAAGTCAATTTTATTGTTTTTCTGTGCCGTCAATGCATTCACTGTCTGTTTCGGAATGAGTACCTTGTATATATAAAATCCATCATAAGTACTCCGATACTTTCTAATGTTGTAGGTGGTTAGCTTTTGTTTTTTGTGGGAGGTTAGTAATAAAGGGTCCAAGTTTCATTTTGTGGAGACAGAGATTTGAAAAACCGATGAAAAATATTTTTTTTGTTGTCTGTGACAGTTTTCATCAAAACGTAATTTCGGAGTTTTACAACCACTTCAGTTAAAGTTGACTATTCTATCAATCAACTAGCCAACCAGTCAAAAAGTCAATCAATCAATCAATCACTCAATTGAATTGAGATAATAATCATCTATTTAAACTAACGCACATGATTCCGACGCAGCGATGTTAAACTCAACAAACAGAAACAATTCTCACTACCAACCTTCATCGAGAATATCACAACGGCAAATGACTGCCAACCATGCAAGTTTGACCATTGGAGCAGGAGGAAGGCCACCACCGACAACATTAACATCGTCGACAAGACATTCCACCCAGTACATAAACAGAAATATAGGGAGTACAATAACAGTTAGTCGAAGAAACAATCATGATTTGGATTCATCGACATTAATCACCCAACCATCACAAACGCGAATATTGAAAACCAACGAACCAAAAGGAATCAATCAACAGCCCAGTGATAACGAAATAAAGAACCCAATTCAAGTGAATGTATGGTTTCATGATATTCAAACATCTACAGAAGATATAATAATTGATTCTAATGCATTTCCGGGCGGCGTTCAAGTAGGTCAGGTGTTTGAATTGCAAGGCTGGGTTGGAAAGGAGGAGACCAAGAAATTGATATTCGTGGTAAATCAAAGAAACTTGAGAGAGCAGTTGGATGAAGCCAGCAATGAAGTTGCAACTGATGATACGTCATTGGCGGCCGGTACTGGAGCCCCAACCACCACGAAATCAAAATTCCAGATTTCGTTGATTTCGAATCCCTTACAGAAGTTGCTTGATTTACCACCTAGAAGTGTGGTTCAATTAAAGAAGATTAATAAGATTGAAAGCGTGGTTGCCGATTTAGTAGAAGTATTTATCAAGGATGTCAGCTTGTCAAGAAACGAAATGTGGAGTTTTTCATCGGCTTTGGTTGGGACGTGTGGATATACCGAGCAAAGATTGTCTTATTTAAACAATCGCATTGGGATAATTAAATACATGTATAAGAATGGGAAGAAGTTATTTTCCGGATATATTAATCAGGAGACTAAAATCATTTTTAGGTCTGAGAGTGCAAAACTAACAGTGTTGATTCAACTATCGTCAGAAATGTGGCATTTCGAAGAAAACGGAGAAATTATGTTTCATAAGCTAGTGAATAATCTATTCCCCGAAATATTCCGCCGATGGAGAGATAAGAATACTCATCATTCCATTACAATTGTCCTTTTCACCAGTGTGGATTTGACAGATTTGCCATGGACGTCATTATTACAAGGCGAAAGACCTTCAAATAGGCGTGATTACTATCGTGTAGTGGTTGACCAAGTTAGTATTCAATATTGGGATAGGATTATGTCCAATCTAAGGTTGGAATTTGCCAATTTCAAGCGTGATATTATGTTAAATCAAAATGTTGATGATGAAAACAACAAGTTTTATACAATGAATGGATCAACTTTACCTTCTGTAAAGGGAAATATTTTGGAAGCTGTAAATGTTGGGCTAACGTTATTGACAGAGAGATTTAAAGATACGGACCTCAAACATTGTTTAAGTCATTTTATGTTAATTACTCCGGGTACTGGATTATTCGATGTTGATTTTGAACTAATGCTAGAGACAAGCAAGAAAATAAACAGTATTGACTCAAGCTTAGATATCATTTGTCTTAGTCAACCGCCCTTACATGTCACACCATTATTCCGGTACCTTAAGGAGAATGAGGTTTGTCATTGTGTACCTAGTTGGTGTGATATTTCATTTTATAGGGATAAAACCGAGACAGCCACACAGTGGATCCCAAGATGTAAAATTTATGAACTACAGATGATGGGAGTTATGGAAAATGAAGTAAATGATGCCAGGATTCCACGGTTTCATATTCAAGGAAGGGATAAATCCTTGTTGGGTGCAATGGATGATTATGACGAGGGTATATTCAAACCTGTATCAAAAAGGAAGAAAAATGCCGAAGTTAAATCAAGTGGCGAGAAGCCAGGCGATTCCGAAAGCAACGATGTACCTACCACACCAACTGTTTCCAAAGCTCCGCTTTCTTTGTTGTATCAAGACCGACCTGTGATAACACCGTCAGACAGTTCTACAACCGTTTCTTCAGCCGTGGGAACAGTAGCCCGTCCAGCGACGGAAACATCAGCGCTTTCCAAATTGTACAGTCTAAACAAAAACACCGATGATGTTAAATCCACCGTGACTAGTTCACAATCAATACGAAGCATGACCCCAGTGTCAACTATTCGAGCACTTGACAGCTATAGAAAAGATGTATATTCGCCATTGATCATCAAGGGTGAAAGTTTATTTGATAAGGCTGATCCGGAAAAGGTTCGACATTCTTTGAACGTACAGAACTCAGATCCTGATAAAGCTAAAAAGAAATCACGCTCCAAGCTGTCAGTACCCAAACGCACTAGATCAGCAATCGCAATCGAGCAAACTGAATTGGATAACATAACGAATTTATTCTGGACCGATGTTGCCAACCCTTCCCAGGAATTGAGAAATAACCTGTTGCTTCGATCACAGATAAGTCGGTGGAGCAATGTGTTTCCCTCCAAAGTTGAAAGGAAATTGATCAAATGGAGATCATTCCAGGCCCCAGCAGCACTTCCCATAGCGACTGGGATCTTTCCATCTCCCACCCAGCTTGATACAGAATATACATTCCAAATCTATAACGTTTTCTTAAACTATGAAAATTATTTGGAATTAAGAACCACGCACGAGTTAATGAGAGAAATGATCCAATTGAGATTAATGTTAGGATTTCAGATTTGTTGGGGGGATCGTGTAAACCGTGTTGAGCGAGAACGCAAACCAGCAGGAAATGTTGAAAGTATAATCAAATATTTCCCTATGCACGAGAGCGAATCACTCGGTGCTAGAATTTATATGATTTTAGACGATGAAATTCATAGGATTTATTGCGATTATAATGGCAATCTAAATGTCCAGTTATACCGAAAGGTTTCTAAACAAAAGGAAGATTGTAAGAAGATAACATTGGGACAAAAGAATCATGGCCTTAAACCATACTTTCCATTAATCAGGACCAGATACGCCGATGAGTATACGAGAGCAAAAGTGGACTCGATTGCAGTCCAACCCCAGAAGTACAACTGGAACCAATTTGATCAGCTATTAGCTGGGTTTGACGATGCCATGCCAGAAGAAAAGAAGGTATTCCATAGAATGAAGTTCGTAGTGATGCCCACTGATATACCCAAAAATGCATATTATATCAATAATGAAAATCTTACTCCCGAAGAAATTCGTGTTGAAGGATTGAGAAAGTTAATCGCGGTAATTGAGCGAGGGAAATATAAACATGGCACTGGAAGCATTGGCAAGAATTCGCAACAACCTACATCCGATATTGTATTTTACACCGGAAACTTGTATGACTTCCTAAAGGAAGAATCAAATAACTATGACCTTACGGGGACTCAACCACCGTTGATGATTCCAGAAACTGGGCGTTTGAATAAATCTATTAATCTTGTTGACTTCGCCAAGGAGTTGCAAGGACCCAGTGGTTTGAAATTGGTGGATCGTACCTGGCATTTCAAGCGCCATCTAGATTGTTTTGTGGGAAGCGAATTGGTTTCATGGTTGGTTGAACGCTTTGAGGATATCGAGACCCGAGAGGATGCAACAAACTATGGTCAACATTTGAAAGCAGCTGGATTGTTTAAGCATGTTGAATCGAGACACGAATTCTTGGATGGATATTACTTTTACAGACTTGAAGATGAGTATTTTGATCAATCGAATAAACAATCGAGGTCACCATGGTTCGCCAGAAAAAAGTCAAATATCTTGGATGGAGGCGGAACACCAAGAGCAGGAGGTGATAACAAAGATTCAGATTCTTCAAAATCCCCGCATGTTGAAGCTGTTCAAGAACTAACCAAAATCACTTCATTGGGACTTGATTCGGAAGAATCATCAATGGTCGATTCCAAAAAGATTAAGAAATTTGTCTTGAGTAGGGGTATCAAATTTGATGTTGATCCACTAAAGAAGTCATTCCGTCCAGAAGTTATTACAGTTCACTATGATCGAGTTCATAATCCCGAACACTGTTATCATATTCGATTGCAATGGTTAAGTACGACAACAAGATTTATTGAGGATACAATTACCGCATGGTCGAGATTATGTGAACGACATGGTTTGAAATTGGTTGAAACTCCGTGGAAGGAGTTGTGCTCTTTGCCTATGATGAGTCCATTTCATTCGTTTGTTGATGTGAAGTTGGTGTTGAATCCTTGGGATCATGAAGACTTGATCAATGATAAAATATTTTCGTCAAATAAGTATTACTACCATTTATATTTGTTAAAGAAATTGGGATTCTTGTTAGATAATCGATCAACTTCGTTCTTCCTGCATGAAGATATCGACATATCATATAGTTGGGGTAAACCAAATTTTAAGTATGCGCAATTTATCCATCGAACTGGAGCGTACATTGTTGAATTGAGAACCAATGGTGATTTCTTTATGGCTCCGAACAATGTGCATATTATGAGAGTAGATTCTAATATTAATCTCATGGTTGATTTTGACAATAATTCAAAGGAAAACTTGGATTCCCAGAGGGTTATGTTACAGTTCAGAGATGCCTGTCAAAATTTCCAATTTTTAGAGGAAGTGTTTTTGGAGGCCAAAGATTCATGGAGAGAAGAATCGTTCTCACAAATTACATAATAAATTTATAGAATTTTAAATATGACTATACTCACATGAATATTCTGTATAAGTACGAGTTGGTATCTATATTTTAAGCAGCAATTCTTTGGGCAATCTTGACAACATCAGCCAAAACACCGTGCGCAGTAATTTCGGCACCAGCACCAGCACCTTGAATAATCAAAGGATTAGGATATCTTTCAGTCTTGATAGAAACGACATTGTCACTGCCCTTCAAGGAAGCAAAAGGATGATCAAAGCCATACTTTTCAATTCCAACGGAGACTTGGTTAGTTTCAAAATCAACTTTTCCAACAAATCTCAAAACCTTACCTTCGGCCAAAGCTTCATCTTTAACCTTTTGGATATCACCATCATAATTTGGTAATTTTTCCATAAATTCACTTACACTTTGGATACCTTCCAATTGTTTTGGGATCAATGAATGGACTGGGAATGCTGATGGTGAAGCAACGTCAAATCCGGCAATTCTGGCAAGAATGGTGACTTTTCTAGCCACATCCAATCCGTTCAAGTCATCACGAGGATCAGGTTCGGTATATCCCAATTGTTTAGCCACCTTGACGACATCGGAGAATTTGACATCTGAAGGAGTAGAAGTGGAGAATTCGTTGAAGATATAAGATAAAGTACCTGAAAAGATACCTTCAATCTTAACGACACGATCACCAGTGTGGATTAAATCACGTAATGGGCCAATAATAGGCAAGGCAGCACCAACGGTGGCTTCATGGTAAACTAAACCGGCACCTGGTTGTTCTGCATTATTGAAGATTTCATTCCATTGAGCCAAGTCTGCTGAGAAGGCCTTTTTGTTTGGAGTGGCGATGGAGATTCCATTCTTGATGAATTTAGGATAGTAATTAGCAATGGCTTCACTGGAAGTATTGTCGACAAGAATAGCTGGCTTGCAACCAGATTTGAGATAGGTGATCAATTCATCGAGTGGTAATGGTTTACCGGTGGTTGTGGATTGATAGGCGGATAAATCTACTGATTGGTAGTCAGGATAAAAGATGGCATCTTCGGTGGTCTTGGCCAAGTAGATGACATTATACTTGATTGAAGATTTTAAGTTGTGCAATTGCTTGAGGAAAGCGGAACCGACAACTCCGGAACCGATGATGGCAACGTTAACTGATCTGCTCATTGTTTGATGATTAGGGATAGATGAAGCAAAGAGTTAAACGAGATGATGAAAATTTTAAATTTTTCACTTTGGAAAATGTACTGGTTACCCCAACCACACAAATTCTGTATTTTTTCTTTTCCTTTACGTCGGTGCCTGAAGCGGTGACTCTTGAACAAGTTTCACGTGATTATGACTAATTTTGATTTTGTGTGTGTAATTACCAACTTGTCTTTACAAACCATAGATGTTTTTGCAACCATTAATCAAGTCATTTCTTAGGTAAACAGCGTTATAGCTATGAGAAACAGGTTTGCTGGTCCCAAATTGACGTATCAGACAGAAATTTCTTAACGATCATTGCGAGTAATCCACTCAAATGCCATTGGAAATGATATACATCTAGACAAAAGAATGATGTAAATTATTTACAACAAAATTGTTGCCAAATTCAGTCAAGAATGAGTTTAACATTATATCTGTATTTGAGACGAATTTAACTTCATTGATTGGACAGTTCTGAACCAGTTGGGGAACCTCTTAATGTTTATCTCATTGCGGGTAGAGGTTGAAGTTGCCTTCTAGGGTTAAATATGTGTTCTAGTGTCTTTCTGAGGTTTTTACAATCTGTGTTAACTCAGAATCAGGAAGCCTAAACGGCCACATATGTCCTGGATTAATATCGTTAACATTCATAGGATCACCTTCCTTTCAGTTGTTTCTGGTACATGATTTATAATTGATTTTCCAAAGCGTTTTGCATGATTTGTACTCCATCAGGGGCTATATCCCCAAGAAATCAACTCGGTAGGTTGATGTACTAATTACACGAGAAGGATGATTTGAACATTTGATTGTAATATTATCAGGAGGTTTCAAAGATCCTTAGAATCATCGCATTAGTCGAGGTGAAAATTGCAGACAGAAATTCAGGAGATTCATGCTGAGTAAGAATGGACTCCTGCTGAAATTGACAAATCAACTAGAAGAGGCAATTCTCAGAAATTCTTCTATTATCGAATTTGTCTGTGATATAGTGCTTGGTATTACTAAGAAATCCCCACTTGGAATGCAGAAGAGAGGGGAAGACATAGTAGAAAGAACCGAATAGTAGATATGACCCTTACAAGCGAGCGGTCAAACGGTGTTTATAGTGAGGCCGAACAATCCATATGAAATCAGAGGAGAAGCAGCAAGATGAAGTTCCCTTCGACCAGCTATAATTATTGTTTGTTAATATCTAAGCAATGAATATGAACCAGATGTAAATTTGTATTAGCTTATATAACAATGGTACACTTAATTTGGAAAGAAACCGCTTACAGTTTCTCCAATTTTTCATGGGGTAAAGATCATTTGTGAGCAATTTAGAAAGATCTCAAGGGATGGAAACTTACATGCATGAAAAGAAACTATTTGGCGAGATA